>PVKP010009945.1:0-66336 GCA_004027715.1 Plecturocebus donacophilus | reverse complement strand
TCAACCCTGGTGAATCTGACGATTATGTGCCTTGGGGTTGCTCTTCTTGAGGAATATCTTTGTGGTGTTCTCTGTATTTCCTGGACTTGAATATTGGCCTGCCTTGCTAGGTTGGGGAAATTTTCCTGGATAATGTCCTGAAGAGTATTTTCCAGCTTGGATTCGTCCTCTTCGTCACATTCAGGTACACCAATCAAACGTAGATTAGGTCTTTTAACGTAGTCCCATATTTCTTGGAGACTTTGTTCATTCCTTTTTACGCTTTTTTCTGTCATCTTGCCTTCTCGTTTTATTTCATTGAGTTGATCTTCGACCTCTGATATCCTTTCTTCTGCTTGGTCAGTTCGACTGTTGAAACTTGTGCATGCTTCGCGAAGTTCTTGTGTTGCGTTTTTCAGCTCCATCAATTCACTTATATTCTTCTCTAAGTTGTCCATTCTCGTTAGCATTTCGTTAAATCTTCTTTCAAGGTTCTTAGTTTCTTTGCCTTGGGTTAGAACATGTTCTTTTAGCTCACAGAAGTTTCTTATTATCCACCTTCTGAAGCCTGATTCTGTGAGTTCATCACACTCATCCTCCATCAAGCCGTGTTCTCTTGCTGATGAGGAGCTGTGATCCCCTGTAGGAGGAGAGGCATTCTGATTTCGGGTGTTCTCAGTCTTTTGGCACTGGTTTCTTCCCATTTTTGTGAATTTATCCACCTGTCGTCTTTGTAATTGCCGACTTTCAGATTGGGACTCTGAGTGGACGTCTGGCTTGTTGGTGATGAAGTTTTTTCTGTTTCTTAGTTTTCCTTCGGGGGGCGCCCCTTCCCCACAGAGCTGGGCCTTCCCGGGTTCAGCTGTGCTTCTCAGTCCTCAGCACTTCCAATTGTTGTTCTCCTTGTGGGGATGGGACCAGCGGAGCCCGACGAAAAGGGCACCACCCAGTCCCGCACACTCCGCACCGAGAAGCGCCACGCCGGCCAAAAGAGTCGCCAAAAGATTCCCTCGCCGGGAATCTCCCAGTCCGTGGGCATCAAATATTCGTCTGCAATTGCGGCATCCACTCACTCTCTGCGCCCTCACCGCGAGCCACAATCCCGAGCTGCTGCTACGTGGCCATTTTGGATCTCTCTCCGCCTGGTGATCAAGTTTTTCGGTTTCTTAGTTATCCTTTGGTGGACACCCGTTCCTCACAGAGCCGGACTTTCCCGGGTTCTCTGTGCTTGCTGTGAAACTCTCAGTCCTCAGCGCTTCCAATTGCTGTTTTCCTTGTGGGGATGGGACCAGCCAAGCCCGTCCGTCCCGTATACTCCACACTGGGAAGCGCCGCGCCGGGCTCCGGCAAAAGAGCCGCGCCGGCCAAAAGAGTCGCACTGGCGACCCCTGTGGCTTCTCTGCCGGGACTCTCCCGGTCTGTGGGCAACAAAAATTCGTCAGAAAGTGCGGCGTGCACTCGTTCTCTGTGCTTTCACTGGGAGCTACATTTCTCAGCTGTTGCTAATTGGCCATCTTGGATCTCTCTCCATCTGTCTTCTTTTGTTTAGTATAATGCTTTCTAGGTTCATTCATGTAGTATATTTCAGTACTTCATTTCTTTTTATGGCTGAATAAGTATCCCGTTTTATTTGTTGATCCATTAATCTGTCAATCGCTATGTGGGCTATTTTCATCTTTTGTTTTGAATGGTGTTGCTGTAAACGTGTGTATCTATTTCAGCACCAGTTTTTATCCGTTTTAGTACTAGAAGTGGAATTGCCGGGTTATACAGAAATTCTGTGTTCAGTTTTTTGAGCAGCCACCAGACTTGTTTTCTAAAGTAACTTCATCATTTTACTATCCCAATGGTAACTATTTTTGAAGATAGGTAAAAACAAATTGTAATGGATTTTCATTTTTTTGTTATTTTAAGCCACAGGTGTCAAGCTCTCATAACCCTACATCAACAGAAGAACAACAGTTATATTGGGCCAAAGGAACTGGCTTTGGAACAGGCTCTACAGCTTCTGGGTGGGATGTGGAACAAGCCTTAACTAAGCAAAGGCTGGAAGAGGAACATGTTACCTGCCTTCTGCAGGTATATTTGTAAACTTGATATTGTTCATGATAATGTTGTTTTTTGTATTTATAACTTTAAAATATTGATACCTAATTCAACTATCCTCAGCTATGTTTTTGTCCTCTTGTGATCCTTCTTCCCAATACATTTTAAGATGCCACTGGATAAAGATTGCTCTTGCTTACCTGTAACTCCTTATTTCTTCCCTCTCAACTAACTTCTTCACTGAGAGGAAAGTGGTAGGGATGAAATTATCCAGTAGCTGGAAGATGCATCTCCTACAGGCATTTTGTTGTTGTTTAATGTGTTGTATCTGGACTCTATTTTTTAAAAAGTGTTGTTTATTCATATACATTTTGGTTGCTTACTCCATCTGTTTTGAGATGGAGTTCACTCTGTGGCCCAGACTGTAGTGCAGTGGCATGATCTTAGCTAACTGTAGCCTCTGCCTCCCAGGTTCATGGTTTCTTAATTTTTTAAAATAACTTTTCTACATTCAGGCAAGTTGAACTAGAATAGAAAGTCTTATACCACGGAAATGTATAGGAGAATTACTTAATGTAAAGATTAGCTCTACTTTCTGCATCAATTAATTGAAGTTGGTCAAGTCTTTGAATTTGTCTTCTGCAACTCTAGAATGCTCCTTCTAGTATAAAGTTCTAAGATTTTGTTACCCTCAAACTGTGAATTGAGTCTATTAAATAAAATGTTATAAATAATACAGAATTGCTACAACGTTTTTGTGTTCGTAGTTGTATTTCTTTTATATGCCTAGTCATTACCATCCTTTGGAAGCAACACTCTCAGACAAAACAGATCCTTCTCTTTTGAAAATTTAAACAAATAGTTCAAAACACAGTGTAAGATACTGATTAAGTAGAAAATATGTACTCTTAGTATTCAGATTGAATTTCTAACCTAAAATAAAAACTTTCGAAGTATGTGGAGCTGAAATCCAAATTAATTTTAACAATTTTTAGGTTCTTGCCAGTTACATAAATCCTGTGAGTAGTGCAGTAAATGGAGAGCCTCAGTCATCTCATGAGACTAGAGGGCAGAACAGTAATGCCCTTCCTTCTGTACTTCTCGAGCTTCTCAGTCAGTCCTGCCTTATCCCAGCCATGTCATCTTATCTACGAAACGATTCAGGTAAAGAATCCCTTAAATGTCTTTGTGGATAAATAAGTTTGTTTAGTTATTTTATCTATTTTATCATTGTCTAATAGTAAGCTTCAATTGAAATAGTTGATGGATTTATTTCCTAAAAAGTATTCTGAAAATACTTAGTTGGTTTTTGTGCCCTTGATTTGATACCGTGTCATCATTTACCCTAGAGCACAGAATACAAGTTTTATTATTCCTTTGTCTTTACCTGTGAAAGTACATTTTTTTCCCTTTTAATTATCTGTAACTGAAAATGATAGGACAGAGGCTGACAACTTCATGACATTATTCTGATCTGAATATGGTTGCACTTCTGTGAACTTTTAATATTTCTGTCAAACACTATTACTGTCAACAGCTATTTTTGAAGAAAGACAGATACATAAATCACTCAAGTCCATAGATACTTGGTGAGAAGATAATTTATTTTTTATTTTTTATTTTTCTCCCGCCCCCGATAATTAATTTTTAAAAATTCAATAATAAAAGTACTATAACTACTTACTTTGCCAGTCTACAACTGATTATTGATTGAATAATATAGTTTATTATTTTCTTGTGGAATTATCATTGTGAAATGTGCTCTTTTCCTAGAATAGAAAGTTACATGTTTTGATTAGAGATTCAGAAATGTATAGATCTACCAAGAGAATCAAGCAGTTAACATCTACTTCTTTCAGCCAAGAACTTTATTTTTTATTATTTCAACTCTATTCTCATATTCTTATCTCTGCTTTTATATTTGTACTCATGAAAATAAACATGTATGCATTTCATTAATTTATTAAGGAAGAGTAGATAAAACATTGGGAATGAATCTTAGTAGTCTATTTTATGATTGGTAGCAACTAAGTGGCACAGTTGGATGGTTGGTGAAAGTATTTGTATTTGAAGGGATCGTTGCTCATATTCCCCAGTATCAGAAAGATTGTTGTCCTTTAAAAACATGCCATTTCCATTAGATTATGTACAACAGTTGAGTAGAATGAGATAGGTTTCTCTTTATCTTACTTCACTATCATTAAAGTATTATTTTCTTAATTCTTATACTTTGAAGACATGACCTAACAAAAATTTTAAATTTCTGTCTTGGTCTGAAATTGACTGTCTTAATAACACCGAGCTTTTATCTTTATGGTTCATTATCAAAATGGAAATCCAGGATTTTTTACATAATATTTAAAATAATTGCTGTTCATGTCAGTGTACTTGCTGGGAAGGTGTGTATGTTAACAAACTGATGTTTGGTAACTGTATGGAATTGCAAAACTTAGACATTATATCTTGGAACTGTTTTAGAAATTTAATGTGATAGATCAAAGTTTGACCTATCACAATTTATACAATTTATATAATATATTTTATAATTGTATAATAAATTGTATAATTTATTATTTTCCTAGAAAAAGAAATTTCTTTTATCAGGCTTTAGTTGTTCTTGAATATGGTACCTTGTCCAGTGGTTAATTTTAATTGATATATTTATATTTGGATGTGGTAACAAATATTTATTTTGTTATAATACCTTATATTAAGATAAAATGATTTAACATGTTTTCAGTAGGTTAAACGGTAGCATGCCTTCCAAATGATATTAAATATGGATTGTTTTCAGGAAAACACAGCTTAATTTAAGTAAATTTAAGTCATTTATATAATTAGTTATCAATTTTAGTTACAATAGTAATAATTAATTTTTAAGTGGCTATTATTTATTTAAGACAGGGTCTTCCTCTGTCACCCAGGCTGGAATGCAGTGGTGCAATCTTGGCTCACTGCAGTCTCCACCTCTCAGACTCAAACTGATTTTCCTGCCTCGCCTCCTGAATAGGTGGGCTTACAGCCATGCACCAGCATGCCCAGCTAATTTTTGTATTTTTAGTAGAGATAGGGTTTCACCATGTTAGCCAGGCTGGTCTCAAACTCCTGGACCCATGTGATCTGTCCACCTTGGCCTCCAAAAGTGCTGGAATCACAGATGTGAGCCAACGCACCCTGCCTTAAGTGGCATTTTAAAACCTGAACAAATTAGCCAGAGTCTTCCTTAGATATAGTAAAATTTCTATTTTGGAAAATTAGTCTAAAGTTTCTTCTCCAGTTTTTTCATTTGTGTATGTAGTAGTATTTCTGGCAATGTGGTGGTTGAGGTATGTGACAGTATCCACTCCACAATCTTTTACTTAATTTAGTTAATCATCTCCCTTTCTTCTCCTGTAATCTGGAAGAGTTCCTAGCCTATCTTTGTCTTTCAGAATACTGATATTTTTTATAGAATATAACCATTTATTTTGTAGAATATTCTACAGATTGGTTTATAAGGGTGAGAGTAGTCTGCATAATTTTGCCTGAGACACTGTATTCAAGGGATGATTTGCTTATATTGCTAGCAGGTGATATACAAAAACACAGACCTAATGTAACAGCCTCTTCCGAGAACTCTAGTAAAATAATGCACATTTTCTTTCTAAACATGTTTTTAAATGATTGGTGAGCAAGAGAAGAAAATAGAGGAATGTACTAGTTTGTACCCCACTTTCAGTGCAGGGGTTTGTCTGCCATTAATTTTAAATATCAAGTGTGATTTCTTACTACTATCCCACACCTTTTTTCCCCTTCTTTTCTGGCTACAAGTATAAGTTAGATACTTTGTAATCTTTAAACTTTTGTGTTTAATGACTGTTAAAGATTGAGATGAATACCAGCGTCTGCTCCTCATTTTAATAAAACCTTCAAGTTCTCATATTAATGAGCTTACTCCATAGCTGGTTAGCTAAGTCTATTTTATTTCAATAGAAGTTTAAAAACTGGCCTGAACATTTTAAATGATAATACTAAGCTGGCCATAAAGATCAATAATAATTGCACATAAAAATTGAGCTTCAGTTTTAGTTTTGAACATCTTTGCATCAGAGGTAAAAAGAGAATATTATTAGTTGTAAAATTATTACCAGAAGAGAGGGAGCATACAAGTTCCTGGGGAAAGGACAACCTTTTTTCCATTACTGACTTCTAACAGTTCTATAACTGAAACACAGATGCTATTTTCCAAAAGTAGACACTCACTGTATTTAGTGATTTAATCATTAAGTATATTATATTTAGCCATTAAATCATTCTCTAAGAACTTTTTACTTGTATAATAATGACTGTGCCTTTTCTTTTTTGAGACAGAGTCTTGCTGTGTCGCCCAGGCTGGAGTGCAATGGCGTGCTCTCAGCTAACCTCAACCTCTGCCTCCTGGGTTCAGGCGATTCTCCTGCCTCAGCCTCACGAGTAGCTGGGATTACGGGTGTGCGCCACCACATCCAGCAAATTTTTGTATTTTTAAGGAGAGTCAGGGTTTCACCATGTTGGTCAGGCAGGTCTGGAATCCCTGACCTCATGATCCGCCTGCCTCAGCCTCCCAAAGTGCTGGGATTACCAGCGTGAACTACCGCTCCCAGCTGGCTATACCATTGTTTAACCAATATACTTTTAGATTGTTACTTTAATCTGTAAAATTTAAAATTATTAGATGCTGTAGGGAACATTTGTGTATCTAGAGCTTTATACATTTAATATTCTTAAGATAAATTCCTGATATTTCATGTTTTTGAATTCACTGTTTCTAGCGTAAAATTTTTATGACTTTATGGTAGTTTTCCTACTATTTTGACTTCTCTTTAGGTCTTTAGGTATGTAAATGAATGGAGAATTTTTATTTTATTTTATTTTTGAGACAGAGTCTCATTCTGTTGCCCAGGCTGACATGCAGTGATGTGATCTTGGCTCACTGCAACTTCCACCTCCCAGGTTCAAGCGATTCTCATGCCTCAGCCACCTGAGTAGCTGGGACTACAGGCACCCATCACCTGCCCAGCTAATTTTTTTTGTATTTTTAGTAGAAACAGGGTTTCACCATGTTGGCCAGGCCAGTCTTGAACTCCTGACCTCAAGTGATCCACCCGCCTCAGCCTCCCAAAGTGCTGAATTTACAGACAGGCATGACCCACCACGCCCAGCCTGTAAATGAATAGAGACTTTTAAAACAGTGTTTGGTAGCATTACAGCAGCAATATAAATCTTCATATTTAGGCTAAATTAATCAGATTTATCAAAAGTTAGCATCATGGTTCCAGTTACTTAACATAGTTTGATGCTTTAATAATATGTTCTTTAATGCTAACTAAAATGAAGACATCTGTTAGTGTTCTAGATAGGAAAATATATTATTTGTTCATTTTAATTTCTTTCTCAACATTTTAACTTCCACTTTTCATAACAAATGGTATTCTGAAAGTTGCAATTTTTGTAGGCCAGGATCATTTTTTCTCTAGCCACTGTAAAGTAAGCCTGGAGTTATCTCACTGGCCACTAGATGGAGATCCTGTTTCATTGTTAGAAGTTTTGTTGATAATTGCCTCTTAATGTTAACAGGCAGAATGTGTTCCTTTAGAGACCCTCACCTTTTTTAGAAAATGAGATGTTCCTTTTTTTAGAAAACAACATATTGTCTCAGCACACGTTAAATTACTTATCGTTAACTTAGTGGGGATACTACAAATTTCTAATGAAATCAAATCTTTACTTTTTTAATACTGGTCTTGTATAGGGGTGAATGTTCTTTCAGAATAAAGGGAAATTGCTGTATCCTAGTTAATCTGACAATTCACAGATTGGGAAAGAACAAATGAAATCTAGAGAAATTTATTCAGTTGCGCAAGTTTAACTAGTTAGCAGTAACATGTTGATTATTAAACTCACTTATTTTCAAGTGTAAAGGCAAGACATAAATGGATTTCATCAGTATGAAAAGAGAAATGAGAAATGATATGTTAGAGTAAGGTAGACATGAGAGAGCCAGGCACAGGACTTCATTGGGAAAATTGTAAAGTATCTATTGATTTGGCTGGTTATCTTAGTTAAATGATGGTATATACTAGGATTAAAATATTTTTATTTTCCTAATATTGGTTTGACAGTATCATAACAAACTATAATGTGTCAAAACCCATTACTGCATTTTGATATACCATCTGATTTTTCTCTGATTTTGTGTCTTTAAAGCTCTTATTATTTTATGTTACCTTTAGATATGTTTCTTAAAGAATCAGTATTTAAGTTTAATTTCGTGAGTATACTGTTTGAGAATAAGGTTAATTTTGTTATGACAAATGTCTTAATTTAAATATGATCATATTTATTAAATTCAAATTACTTAATAGTTACTTCAAAGTAAATGTCCAGTTGAAAACCTAGCCATCTTGCTCTAGGTCTCAGGGCTCCAAATTGAAAAAGACATAGAAATTGTATTAGCACTTTTACATGAAAAGATAATGTTTGATACCAATAGAAAATATATAATTTTTATTGCTTATAAAAATACTTTATTTTGTTGACATACACTGCCTGAGAAACAAATAATTAAAAAATTTCGAGCTTTCTTAACATGATATTTAACTGTGTATCCTTATTTATAGTTTTCATGGTAACAGTTCATTTGAAACTGTCAGATTAGGCCATTTCTTTGTACTGTTTTAGTAAAGAGTCTGGGGCTGTGGTGGTGGTTTATGCTTGTAATTCCACCACTTTGGGAGGCCAGAATGGGAGGATCACTTGAGCTCAGGAGTTTGAGATCAGCATGGGCAATATAGTGAGACTTCATCTCTATTAAAAAATAAAATAGGCCAGGCACGGTGGTTCACACCTGTAATCCCAGCACTTTGGGAGGCTGAAGTGGGCAGATCACAAGGTAAGGAGACTAAGACCAGCCTGACCAACATGGTGAAACCCCATCTCTACTAAAACTACAAAAATTAGTCAGGTGTGATGGCATGCACCTGTAATCCCAGCTATTCGGGAGGCTGAGGCAGGAGAATCGCTTGAACCTGGGAGGTGGATGTTACAGTGAGCTGAGATTATGCCACTGCACTCCAGCCTGGGTGACAGAGTGAGAATCTGTCACAAAAGAAAAAAAGAAAATAAAGAATCTGACAGATTATTCTACTAAGTAGAGTAGCAGGCCAGGCATGTGGCTCATACCTACAGACCCAGAACTTTGGGAGGCTGAAGTGTGAGGATCACCAGTCTGGGCAACTTAGACCCCGTCTCTACAAAAAACAAAAAAATCAGCACACACCTGTAGTGTTAGCTACTTGGGAGGTGGGAGCCCAGGAGGGTGAGGCTGCAGTGAGCCAAGATCATGGCAGTACACTCCAGCCTGGGTGTCAGAGTGAGACCCTATCTCAAAAAAAAAAAAAAAAAAAAGTAGAGTAACATGCCACTTTATTTTTAGCCCAAGGTGTATTTTAATATAGCTCTAGTTTTTGTGATAATTAGCTGAGCAGTACAAATAAAATTAAAAACACTTGCCCATGTTTAATGTATTTATTTCTGTAGTCACTAACAAGGCATGTTGATGGCCACTCAGAGCATCTATAACATAAGTGCTTATTAACAAATGTTAATTCCTTTTATTTAGACTTTTCATTTTTGTCAAGGGCATCCCATGTAGAAATAACTTTGGTACAGAATATATCACTCTGTGTGTTGAATAATTATGACTGGTAAGTTTTATAAGGGGAGGAGAGGTTGCTTAAATTAAAATTTAGATGGGTTTTGAATTGCTTTGGTTTGTAAAGATTTATAAGGATAAAATATTAGTTAACGTCTCAAACACTTCAGGCTTACCATTCTTGATTACCCAGAGTAGTCCTTTGTTTCCTGTGAGCTGCCCCCATACCTAATGCTTATATTGTCACCTTTCACACTATAGTCTAGCTCTTAAGAAAGTATATACTTTCTTAATCGGATTTCCACTTAACTACCTACCAGATTAGCCATAACTCTCAATTTCTTCTATCAAACATCCCAGGTAAGAGTGAATTGTGTTTATTTTCAGATTTGTTTATGCCAGTTGTATTTCCATTACGTAATTATTATGCAAACTAGATGTTTTTATGGTAAATAATGAAATCCTTAAAAAAAAAAGAAAGTCCTTTAGGCCAGGTGCAGTAGCTCAAGCCTGTAGTCCCAGCACTTTGGGAGGCCGAGGCAGGTGGATCACCTGAGGTAAGGAGTTCGAGCCTAGCCTGGCAACATGGTGAAGCCCCATCTCTACTAAAAATACAAAAATTAGCTGGGTGTGGTGGTACATACCTGTAGTCCCAGCTGCTTGTGAGGCTGAGGCATGAGAATTGCTTGAACCCAGGAGGCAGAGGTTGCAGTGAGCTGAGATTGAGCCACTGCACTCCAACCTGAGTGGCAGAGCAAGACTCCATCTCAAAAAAAAAAAAAAGAAAAAAAATAATTGCTCCAGTTTACTTAGGGAATATATTAAAATGTTAACGATGGCAATTGTATTTTATATTATATTTGTCAGAAAAATAACATCAACACTTTATTGAAACAAAGTTTCTTTTCTATGTAGTGTTTATTTTTCTATGTGGTCTTATCTTTACAATTGCTTAACTACTACCAAAATTCATGATAAGTCTCATTTCTTCGGAGATATTAAGATATAATTTCCAGACAGTTTTAAAAATATTCAGTGTTCATTAATGCTAAAACTTCATTTTTCTAAACATTTTTATAGTCTTCTTTTCCATACTGACTAAATTTCCCTTTCTTGTATTCAGTAGATTACTAGAGGCTTAAGGAAAACATAAACCTAAATGCAATTTCATTTTAATTAATATATATATATTTCATATGTACTCAGAAAAATGGTTGTGGCATTTTTGCTTTTATGTCTCGTATACATTGCTAAACCTTGGATGTTTTGGAGTAGAACATCAATATCCATATTAATTGCTTTGTCCTCATTTTTTTTTTTCCTCTGTGAAAAGTTAAAATTTGCCTATTTGCTTTGTTTTAATTTCATTCCCAAAGCTGGAAGCATCATATAGTCATTGCTCTTAGAGCAAAGGACTTAACCCAGGAAGCTGGGTAAACACATCATATATTTTAACTTAAAATAATGGAGTTATTAAATGTCAGAGTTTTAAAATAATTAGAAGAGCTCCTTATCCTACATTGCATCAGGAATAAAGTGTTATCAGATATGTAGCTTTAGTCCACAATAGTGATGAATGAATTTTTTCTCTTCATGGAGGACTTCCTAACAAAACCTGGACAAGCTTCATATCAAAGATGACAAATGTTTTCAGTATACCCTGAAGGGGTGGATCTTCTTTGTTAGTAATCCGTGGTAAATTTCACTGGAACTGTTTGGTGTAAATTACTAGCCTCTGCAAGTAGTAAGTTACACTGTAAATAGGTTCTGTTTTTGCTTTAGTATTTTTAGGTTTTTGTATATACTGAATCACATATTGCCTCCAAAATGCTAATGTTTATGGTTATTTTTCTTGAATTTTCTGTCTGATGAACCTTTACACTGTTCTGTTTCTTTTCAGCCATTTGAAGACATTTTTCCCCATTGAAATGTTGTAGTTCCAAATGCAGAAAGTGAGGATTTTATTCCTCTACCTACTACTAGTTACGACTATAAAAATGAAAAAAAATTGTTTATTGGCCTAAGTATAGTAATATCACAGACCTGCATCTGTAGCTGTTGATGATCATTCCAAGATAGTCTTCATGCTATGCATAATTCAGCAAATAGGCCCTTTTGAGGATTGGAAGGATAGTGACTTTACTTTCCTGGTTGTAAGCTGTAACACTGATTAAATGTGCACTTGGTGCTTGCTGAGTAAAGGAGATGCAAGCTGCATTTGGAGACACAACGTTGCATAATAGCATGTTGTGCCTCTGTTCTTTCTTTGTCAGGCAGGCAGCACATTGAATCCTGTAGTAACAATGAAATGTGTGTAAAGGAGCTACACTTAAAGACACCTAAGGATTTTCTGATGAAGCTCTTCATGGCAAAAATAGAATTAAAGAATTCAAGATTGAAATAGTTGGTATGTTGTTTTGTGCTTTAACAGGCAGGTTTTTATTAAGGGTTTATTATCTTTATTTGTTCTTATTGTTGTTTGCTAACCACTGATACACGTTAATTTATAATAAAAGTGCATGTCTTAAAAGGAGAGCATAAATCAGCTAGCTCTCCATTAGTTTTCCAAGTTCTCTTCTTGGGAGGTTTTCAAAATCTTTTAAACAAAAATAACACTAATAATCTAAAATCAGATATAAATAACACATGCCAGGTTCCAGACATAAGCATAGATTGTCATATGCATTAATAGCGCATAGAATTTGACTTAAAGATAAGCATTCTCCTCTGTCTCTTTTAGGAAAAAAAGAAAAAAAAGATAAGCATTCTTATGTAACTAATGATTGTCAAGAAAAATACAGAAATATAAAACGTAATATTTTTAGTTTAAAATGAAGAAACTTGGTATCTTGAGATATATTTTGAAGTACAGTAATGGAATTCAAAGTTCTTTTTGAAATGTTAAAGTCTTTTGTAAAATAAAAACACAGTTTTATCTATCATATGTTTGGACTATTCCCAGTCTTGTTGGCCAATGCTTATTATTACCTTGTTTCCCTAGCTTTTGCCTTCACACTCCTTGAAATGAAGGGAATATCTTCTTCTGTTTCCATAATGTAAGCTTCCCAGTTGGCCTCTTCTAATGCCAACTCAATAGAATAAAATAGATACCAGTAAAATAAAAGGAAATAGCATATTTCATTTATTTCAAAAGAGCTGTCTTGTTTTCTCTATGCTCTTATATTTACATGTGAATACAATGTAACCATATTTTTTTCTCTTTTTTTCTTCTTGAGTCATAGTCTTCTCTGTCACCCAGGCTGGAGTGCAGTGGTGTGCTCATAGGTCACTTTAGCCTTCAACTCTTAGGCTCAAACATCCTCCTGATTAGGTGGGACTACAGGTTCCTGCCACTGTGCCAAGCTAAGTTTTTAAATTTTTTGTAGAAATGGGTTCTCATTATGTTGCCCAGGCTAGTTTCAAAATGCCTAGCCTCAAGCAACCCTCTTGTCTCAGCCTCCTGAGTCACTGGAGTTGCATATATAAGCCACTTGTGCCCAAGTTCATTTTTTAAAATATAACACCTCATGCTTTATAAATGGACTTGCGAGTGACATACTTTTTTTTTTTATTTGGAGATAAGAGTCTAGCTCCGTTAGCCAGGCTGGAGTACAGTGGCATGATCTTGGTTTACTGCAACCCTCTACCTCCCAGGCTCAAGGTATTCTCCTGCCTCAACCTCCTGAGTAGCTGGGACTGCAGGCATGTGTCACCATGCCTGGTTAATTTTTGTGTTTTTAGTAGAGATGGGGTTTCACCAGGTGGGCCAGGCTGGTCTCGAACTTCTGACCTCAAATGATCTGCCTGCCTTAGCCTCTCAAATAGCTGGGATTATAGGCACAAGCCACTCTGCCTGGCCATGAGTGATGTGCTTTCTAATTCATATTATTATGAAATTTGAAATCGTGTAATTTAATTTTGTTTTTTTTTCCGTTGTAAATTATGTTCAAGGTTTTTTTTGAACTAAAACTTGGTTTAAAGTTTCTGGGATTATCTTTTGTGTTTATATTGAAGAAACAATGCATTAATCAGATATGTATATAAATCTAGATTTTAAAAATTGGAATTATCAGTTATATGTGTGCTTGCAAATTTATGGTATCTTTTTTCCCCTTCTCTTCCTTACTGAATTTTAGCATCCTAGATTGTCTTATTATTCATGTCATGGAGAAGAAGATTTTCATTTTGTGGTTTTGCTTGTTGTTGATACCTTCATAACAATTTAATTTTTCAAACATCAACGTATCTTATATTGTATAATTTTATCTAAATTGCTATTGAGTATTTTTAGGTTTACGCAAAATTGAGTAAATAGTACAGAGTTTCGATATATGAAGTTCCTACTTAGAGTTTCCTTATTATTCACATTTTGCATTAATGTAGTACATACAGTTGATGAACCAATAGTGGTATGTTATTTTTAACTAAATTCATAGTTTACATTTGAGTTTTCTCATTATGTTCTACAGTTGTGTAGGTTTTGACAAATGCACAATGCAAGCAATTCTCCTGCCTCAGCCTCCCAAGTAGCTGGGACTACAGGCATGAACCACCACACCTGACTAATTTCCTTTTTGGTTTTTGTAGAGATACAGTTTCACTATGTTATTCAGGCTGGTCTTGAACCCTTGAACTCGAGCAGTCTTCTAACCTGGATCTCCCAAAGTGTTGTGATTTCAGGCATGAGCCACCAGACTAGGTCTTTTTTTTTTTCCTGTAGCTGTTATGAGATTGCTTTTTTGATTTAATCCTTGGCTAGATCATTATTGATGTATGGAAACATTAAGATCTTTGTATATTAATTTTGCATCCTGAAACTTTACTGAATTCATATATCAAATCCAAGAGGGTTTTTTTGGTGGAATCTTTAGGGTTTTCTACATCATATAATCAGCAAACAGGGAAAAAGTTGACTTCCTGTTTTTCCAGTTTGAATGCCTTTTTTTTTTCCTTGCCTGATTGCTCTGGCAAGGATGTCAAGTACAATGTTGAATAAGAGTGGTAAAAGTGAGAAGCATTGTCTTGCTCCAGTTATCAGAGAAGATGCTTTCAGCTTTTCCCCATCAAGTGTGGTGTTAGCTGTGAGTTTTTCCTATGTGGCCTTTATTATATTGTGTGTTCCTTCTATGCTCAGTTTGTTGGGGATTTTTATCAATTTTATCTCATGCTTGTTCTGCATTTACTGAGATGATTATAGAGTTTTTGCCCTTTATTCTGTTAATGTGATATATCACATTTATGGATTTGGGTATGTTGAACCATCCTTCCATTCCTGGGATAAATCATACTTGATCATAGTGTATTCTCTTTTTATTTGTTTATTTTTTAAAAGTGTTTTATTTATGTATTTTCAGACCAGCTTATGAGACTGGCTAATTTTTGTATTTTGAGTAGATACAGGGTTCTACTGTGTTGATTAGGCTGGTCTTGAACTCCTGACCTCAAGCAGTTCACCCACCTTGGCCTCCCAAAGTGCTGAGATTACAGGTGTGAGCTATAGTGCCTAGCTATTTATTTGTTTGTTTTTGTTCATTTTGAATTGGAGTCTTGCTCTATCGCCCAGGCTGCAGTGCAGTGGTGTGATCTTGGCTCACTGCAACCTCTGCTTCTTGGGTTCAAGCACTTCTCCTGCCTCATCCCCACAAGTAGCTGGGACTACAGACCCTGCGCCACCCCACCTGGCTAATTTTTGTATTTTTCGTAGAGACGGGATTTCACCATATTGGCCAGGCTGGTCTCAAACTCCTGACCTCAGGTTATCCTCCCACCTTGGCCTCCAAAAGTGCTGGAGTTACAGGAATGAGCCATCACAGTCGGCTTGTTTATTTATTTTTAAGGGATGGGGTCTTGCTCTGTTGCCCAGGCTGTAGTGCAGCAGTGTGATTATAACTCAAACTCCTGGACTCAAGCATTCCTTCCACCTCAGCCTTCCAAGTAACCTTCCAAGTAACTGCCATCACATCTGGCTAATTGAAAAAAAAATGTAGGATAGGTTCTTGCTCTGTTGACCTTGCTTGTCTCAATCTCTTGGTCAGAAGTGATCCTCCTACCTCAGCCTCACAAAATGTTGGGATTACAGGTGTGAACCACCATGCCCAATCATTGTATTATCTTTTTGATGTGCTGTTGGATTTGATTTGCTTGTTTTTGGTTTTCGATTTTTGTGTCTGTCTTTATTAGGGATATTGGTCTATAGTTTTCTTCTTTTGTTATATCTTTGCCTGGTTTGTGTATCAGCATAATACTGGCATCGTAAAATGAATTAGGGAGAATTATGTCCTCCTCAGTTTTTTTTTTTTTTTTTTTTGTAGGGGTGGAGGGGAGATACTATGATTGAATCTTACTACTTGTTATTAATTTGTTCAGAAGTTCGTTTCTTTATAGTTCAATCTCAGGAGGTTGTATGTTTCCAGGTATTTACCCATTTCCTCTTCTAGGTTGTGAGTGTATAGTTGATCATAATACTCCCTGGTCTTTTGTATTTCTGTAGTATCAGTTGTATTCCTTTTTCATTTCTGATTAAGTTTATTTGGATCTTCTCTCTTCTTGGACAGTCTAGCTAATAGTTGATCAGTTTTGCTTATCTTCAAAAACCAACTTTTCAGTTTGTTGACGCTTTGTATTTTTGGAGGGGAGAGGACAATCTGTTTCATTTAATTCTGTGTTATTTCTTTTCTTCTAACTTTGGACTTGGTTTGTTCTTGTTTCTCTAGTTCCTTGAGGTACATGTAAGGTTGTTAATTTGTTACCTCTCTACTTTTCTGATGCAGTCTTTTAAGGCTATAAACTTCTCTGTGCATTGCTTTTGATATATCTCTCACAGGTTTTCTGATGTTGTGTTTCATTTTCATCCATTTCAAAATTGTTTTAAATTTGCCTTCATTTCTTTGTTGACTCAGTGGTCATTCAGGATCATGCTGTTTAATTTCCATGTGTTTGTACTGTTTCTCACATTTCTGTTGGTATTTTCTAGCTTTATTCCTCTGTGGTCTGAGAAGATATTTGATATGATTTCAACTTTTTAAAATTTGTTAGGACGCCTTTTGTGGCGTAACATGTGATATGTCTAGAAGAATGTTTCATGTGTTGGTGAAAAGAAAGTATATACTGTAGTTGTTGACTTGACTGTCCTACATCTGTTAAGTCTATGTCTGTAAAGTCCACTTTAAGTCCAGTGTTTTCTTTGCTAATTTTCTGTCTCTATCTGCCTAGTGCTATGTGAGTTGGGTGTTGAAGTCTCCCACTATTATTGTATTGCTGTGAATGTTATTATTTGATTATGGTATTATTATTGTTAGATCATTTCCAGCTTTCAGTATTGAAAACACTATTGTATTGAACATTTCTTTATAGGCTAGACAGTAACAAGTGGTATGATTGAGTCATAGAATATAGGCATTTAAAATTTTAATAGATAATGCCAATTGGCTATACCTGTTTGCACATTTACCTGTACCTGTAAGTCTAGCTTTTCCATGTCCTTCCAAGAACTGACATTGTGTTTTATGCCTATCAGTTAGTAACTTTGGGATATAATTTAATTTTCCTGAGTAGCATACTGTCCCATACTATTATAAAATTATAGTAAGCAGATGTTGTGACATTGTTCATGGGTTAGAAAACGGGCTTTAAACATACCCAAGTATATGTGGAAACAAGGAAAGAGTGGCAGTCATACAGTCCTGTCTTCTGCATCATTACTGGAAGGTGTAAAATGACCTTCTCTTCCGTCACTTTGAATGTCACTCCAAATAGCCTCACTGTCATTAAGCTCTGCTAGTCTCTCTTTTACATCAACTGTAGAGATCTCTTTTGCATCAGTTGCCATAGAAAGTACCGGATGCTAGGTGATACCTCATCTTGTTAGAACTCAATCCCCAGATAGCTCTGTGACACTGAGGCAATTCCTACCTCAGTTGGACTCCCACAGTTCTCCTCCCGTGCCTGTCCTGTCCTCTCCTTCCCAGCCTGTCCAGCAACAGGTTTTCAGTAAATGGTTTTTTTGTTTGTTTATTTTTGAGACAGTCTCTCTCTGTCAGCCAGGCCAGAGTGCAGTGGTGTCAGCTCACTGCAACCTCCGTCTCCTAGGTTCAAGCAATTCTCCTGCCTCAGTCTCCCAAGTAGCTGGTATTACAGGCCTGCGCCACCACACCCAGCTAATTTTCGTCAACCATGTTGGCCAGGCTGGTCTTGAACTGCTGACCTCAGGTGATCTATCAGCTTCAGCCTCCCAAAGTGGTGAAATTACAGGCCTGAGTCACTGCACTCTGCTAGTAAATGTTCATGGAATGCTGTTCAGTAACTGTCTTTGGTAAAAAGGTGTTAGATCCTTATCTTACATTATTTACAAAAGTAAATTCCAGTCGGTATACAACACAAAAACCAACAAAACAACTTATAAAAGCCTTAGAAACAATGTATGTTCCTAGAGTAAAGAATTCACTCTTAGATGCACATGATTCTAATACAAAATTCATTTGACTTGTAGCTAGTATTTGAAAGTTAATATAGGCAATATTTTCTTTTTTTACTAAAAAAAAAGTTGATTTATTGAAATAGCCTTTGGATAAACTGCAATTCTGTCATTCTTTTTTTACAAAAGATATAGTAACTTCATCATTTCAATTTAATTTTAAAAATGTTTCCACCTCATACTAATAAATACATTTCCAGCCATAATATATTATCTGGGGTGTTTAATCATTTCTACATGTAACATAACTAGATATTTAGTTACATTTCTTGTTCTTTCCTAAGCTTGATACTTTACTCTTTTTTTTTGTTTGTTTCCAAAAGTGCCTATTATTATAATTTGTACATTGGTGCTTCATAAGTATCTGCTGCATTCTTCTCCTTAGCAACTAACCAATTAAGTTGACCCTTGAACAATACAGGTATTAAGGCACCAACAACACCCCCACGTATTTGAAAATCCAAATACAACTATTTTTTTTTTAAAGGTAGGGTCTTGGTCTGTCACCCAGGCTGGAGTGCAGTGGCACAGTCTAGTCCTCCTCGTCTCTGAGTCTACAGATGTGTGAAACCACGCCAGCTAATTTTTTGTATCTTTTTGTGCAGATGGGGGTTTCACCATGTTGCTCAGGCTGATCTCAAACTCCCAGGCTCAAGTGATCCTCCCACCTTGGCCTCCCAAAGGTCTGGGATTATGGGTGTGAGTTACAGTGTCCAGCCCCAAGTATAACTCCTGACTTCTCCAGAACTTAGCTCCTAATCGCCTGCTGTTGACCAGAAGCCTTACTGATAACATACACTCAATTAACTCATATTTTGAATGTTGTATGTATTATATACTATAAGCTAAGAAAAAGAAAACATTAAGAAAAAATCATAGAGAATATTTTTACTTTTCATTAAGTAGAAGTGGATTATCATAAAAGTCTTCATACTCAGAGTCTTCATGTTGAGTAGCCTAAAGAAGTAAAAGTGATAGGGTTGGTCTTGCTGTCTCAGGGGTGGCAGAAAATCTGTATATAAATGGACTAGTGCAGTTCAAACCTGTATTGTTCAAGGGTCAAATTTTTTTATTTTTTTAGGCAGAGTCTTGCTTTTGTTGCCCAGGCTGGAGTACAGTGGTGCGATCTTGGCTCACTGCAACCTCCACCTTCTGTGTTCAAGGTATTTTCCTGCCTCAGCCTCCTGAGTAGCTGGGATTACAGGCATGTGCCACCACACCTGGCTTATTTTATATTTTTAGTAGAGATGGGGTTTCTCTGTGTCGGTCAGACTGGTCTTAAACTCCTGAACTCAGGTGATCCGCCCGCCCTGGCCTCCCAGAATACTGGGATTACAAGCATGAGCCACTGTGCCCGGCCAGGTCAGCTGTAATCATAAGATCTAGGTAAAAGCTACATTGCTGTGGACCTACTTTTATATTGCACATTTTCTCATTTTCTGCTTCTTCCTCTCCTCCTTACAGTTCTGGACATGGCAAGACATGTGCCACTCTATCGGGCGCTGCTGGAATTGCTCCGTGCCATTGCTTCTTGTACTGCCATGGTACCCCTATTGTTGCCCCTTTCTACAGAGAATGGTGAAGAAGAAGAAGAACAGTCAGAATGTCAAACTTCTGTTGGTACATTATTAGCCAAAATGAAGACCTGTGTTGATACCTACACCAACCGTTTAAGGTACTATACTATGGTCATTTCTCTTGAGTTTGCCTCTAACAATGTATCTTAAATAACTCCATGTGTATTTTTGTTTTTCAGTGATACATGCTTTTTAAAAACATACACACCCTCATACATAAGCAATATATAAAATACAAAGAAAAAGTATCACGCAAATTCTATACCTAGAAACGTTTATTCACAATTGTTTATTCTATATCTCCCTGTGTGATCTTGTAGCTATAGGTGTGAAGTTTTTCTTAAATGCTGTCCCACTGTACCTATTAGGCAAATAGATGCCAGTTTCTCATGCAATGTTAATGTCAAGAGACATCTTTCAACGTCAATAAATACATATCACTGACATTGTTCTAAATACTTCAAATTAACCATTATATTAAGATGCTATATTTTACTTAACTATTTATTAGTGGATTTTAGGTTATTTTCAGTTCATAATAACCTGATACATACATCTTTTTGGGCTTGTAGAAATCTCTGCAGGTGGAATCTTAGAAGTATAATTGTTGAGTTTATGAATTACTTCTGTTTTATTTTAGAAGTCAAACAATTCAGTATTTGATGGAATTCAAATAAGTCTTAATGTTTATCTTTATGGAAAATTGAATTGTTATTTTTAGTTTGTTTACACTTTAGTAGATTCAAAGGATGAATTCTATCAAAAACTCTTTTTAAATAACTAGGAAAACATTTCCTTTTTCTTGGCAAAATCTGTTTAGTGACCTTTTTCTTTCTTGTGACAGAATCTGTTCAGTGATTGTCAGTTTATTCCTCAAAGTTGGCCTAATTCTGGATTTTAAAGCATTTATACTGTTAATGGAAGTTTACTCCTTTGTTAATTACTTTTTGGGTTAATTAATGTCCTTTATCATGTTCGTGCTGTATTTACTTTGCTTTTTCTCACTTTTTAAGAACCTATGACTTAAGAAGTAGTACAGGTCTAAAGATCATAGAGAATTGATCACTGGAAGAATAGTTCTTGTCAGTCTTTACCTATGAGGGAAAAATCACCTTATGAGATAAACCTGACAATGTGTTGGCTTAATGTGTTGTCATTATCACTTTATTCATTTACTTATTTTAATATTCTATTTATATATATTTTAATAGCTTTGGGCATACAAGTGGTTATTGTTTACATTGGTGAATTATGTAGTGGGGATGGCTCATTGCCAGGCAGTGAGAATCGTAAATTAGAGAAAAGTTTAAAAGAACAGCCAATTGGTAAAGATAAAAAGCTGTAGAGTCATACAACTGTGTTACTGGTAAAGGAAGATGTAAAGGTACATTTTCTTTGATAGTATGATATTTTTTCTGTTGTAGAGAAGAGAATAGTGTTGTATTTGGTCCCCTCCTATCTTGTGGCATCCCCGTCCCCTCCAGAATCTTTCTCGCTGGTAACCAAGGAAGCCAGTGTAATAATATAACAATAGTGTGGTATCATAATTGAACTGAACATCTGATTATCTCACTGAGGTAATGCCTCTTTGAGAAATATCTACTAAAATGTCTTATTCCCTGCCCTGGCCGTCTGTCACTTATTCTTGTAAAATAAACATAGTTATCAGTAAATTAATTAGTATAATATATACCGAACTTTGAAGCTGTCATCATGTCTTTTTAGGGGAATCTTGCCATGTATTTCTGTACCTTATATTTCTGTGTTTTGAGATGACTCTATTAGCTTATAACTCAAATTGAAAATTTATAAAATCTTGAAGGGTTTTTTTACCCAGATATGTTTCGTCTTTTAGATGAAACATTGTCTAATGATTTGGAGTGTTATAAGATTAGCCTTGATTAAAAACAGTATCACAAATTTATAGTGTTGTAAAGTGAAAATAAAACCAGTAAATAATAATACCCTTCTTTAAGCTGTATATGTCCTTATGCTATAATTTCTGTTAGATCCTACAAAAATGGAGTTACAGCATATTGAATTCTAAGATAATTATAGAAGATTCTTATTGCAAGAAATTTGGACACCTATAGTGCCTCTTTAGTCTATTTGCTTTTCTTAGCTTAATCAATTTTCTGTTCACGTAACACACTGTATAATTTTTTGAGTTAGGGATCTTCTGTATAAAAATGTACCAATTATGGCCGGGCACAGTGGCTCATGGCTATAATTCCAGCACTTTCAGAGGCTGAGGCGGGTAGATCACCAGGTCAGAAGTTCAAGACCAGCCTGGCCAATATGGCGAAATTTCGTCTCTACTAAAAATACAAAAATTAGCTGGATGTGGTGTCAGGCATCTGTAATCCCACCTATTCAGGAGGCTGAGGCAGGAGAATCGCTTGAACCCAGGAGGTGGAGGTTACAATAAGCGGAGATCGAGCCACTACACTCCAGCCTGGGTGACAGGACAAGACTCCCTCTTGAAAAAAAAAAAAGTACCAATTAATTTACTATGAAAATTTAATTTCAGTTAGAGGATGACTGAGTTTCAATTAACTGGAGCTCTTTATTTTTCTGTTTGATTAACTGGATGAAATTATTCCATTTAAATTATTTTCTTCTTCAGCTGGAGAACAGACATACTTCAGACTTTCAAATTATGTACCAACAAAATATGCATGTAAAGATATAATGACTGTTCATAAAGCCCATTTCATTAGATTATTTTATCTTTACAGTGACCCTGTGCAGTACATATTTTTAGTAATTATTTTTACTGATAAAGAAACATTGGTATATTTTGTATTAAGAGTTGAATATACTTTTTAGTTGAAACCCTCATGGTCTCTGTTAAACTGTGCAGCCTCTTTTAGAAGAAACCAGTAAAGACTAATAATGTTATTATATCTCTACTGTCGTTTCAAGGCTTAGCTTATAGAGAATTCATTTTCACCTTCACAGATAGAGTAAAATCTATTCTCTTCCAGTTGTCAGGACTTAAGATATATTTCTTTTTTCCTAACAGAATTCTCAAAATAATCCAATTTCCCTTAGAATGTATACCCACAGAAAGTGGCCTTAGTTTAATTTTAACACTGATTCAGAGCTCAAAGCTCCGCTCCCCACATATCTGTCTCATTCTCAACTGTATTTCACAAAAACCCTAGAATATTCTGAGAAGAGAATTATTCAGGAAAATATGTTCTGTTAATGTGTCACTTTCAGAATCTTCTGTAGTGCTTTTTAAGGGTTTGGAGCTATAACTTTAAAAATACTGTGTATCACGGCCAGGTGCAGTGGCTGACACCTGTAATCCCAGCACTTTGGGAGGCTGACGTTGGCTGATCACTTGAGGCCAGGAATTCTAGACCAGCGTGGTCAACATGGTGATACCCATCTCTAGTGAAAATACAAAAATTTAGCCAAGTATGGTGGCGCATGCCTGTAATCCCAGTTACTTGGGAGGCTGAGGCATGAGAGTCACTTGAGCCTGGGAGGCGGAGGTTGCAGTGAGCCAACGTCACACCATTACACTCCAGCCTGGGCGACAGAGGGAAACTGTCTCAAAAAAATTTTTTTTAAATATTACATATCACACACTCAGAAACATTTTATAGTATTTTTGTCTCTATTACTGTGAAATCTAAGGTTGAATAAAGTATATGTATTATAGTTCTTTTTTTAAGAGAAGTAATAGTGTACTATTTTTATATACCTAATACATTGCCTTGTTGATTTTGATTTCTCTTTTGTCTGTTTTTAAACAAGTATACACAGACATGCAAATTTCTTCAAATAAAATTATATTTAACTCTGATCATTTTAGATAAAGAAAATAGATTCACTGTGTATTCTGCAGATCTCTGGGTAATGATTGGTTGCATATAATGATTTTCATTGAAATGATGTTTATGTTGTATTTATAATAGAATCTTTACCTTTTTGGGCGGATGAGAGAAATAAAAGAAAAACGTCAAGTGTAACAAAGATATTTACTATTACTGCTGAGAATATCCTGTCTATCTTAAAGTCTATCCTGAGGCAACTGTCAAAACCCAATTAATTTTGATCTGATAATTCAACGAGTGAAAGAGATTTATAGGTTTGTGTGCCCCCAAGCCCAAAACTTTTACAAGAGGAGATAGAAAGACATCATTAAGAAGCTGGATCCCAGTGCCAGCACTTTGGGAGACTTAGGTGGGAGGATCACTTGAGGCCAGGATTTCAAGACCAGCCTGGGCAACATAGAGACCCTATTTCCACAAAAAATAAAAATAAATTAGTCAGCATTATGAGCTGCTCAGGAGACTGAGGTGGGAGGATCACTTGAGACTAGGATTTTGAGATTACAGTGAGCTATGATTTTACCACTGTACTCAGCCTGGTCAACAGAGTAAGACCCAATCTGAATATGTAAAAACAAAAACAAAGAAAAAAGAAAGCTGGAAAGGCTGATCATTTGCCTTACGTTTGTCTAATTTGTAACTTATTCATGATTATAAGAAATTCATGATTAATATTGATAGGTGAGGTCTGGCCTTGTCACAAAATCATTAAGTGATACATTCACTTAACAGATTTTTTTTTTAATGTTCATGGACAGATAACTAGAAAATTGGTTTTCTGGCTCATGTCTGTAATCCCAGCACTTTAGGAGGGCGAGGAGGGTGAATCACCTGAGGTCAGGAGTTCGAGACCAGCCTGGCCAACATGGTGAAACCCCGTTTCTACAAAAATACAAAAATTAACCGGGCATGATGGCTGCACCTATAGTCTTAGCTACTTGGGAGGCTGAGGCAGGAGAGTCGCTTGAAGCCGGGCGGTGGAGGTTGCAATGAACCAAGATCGCGCCATTGCATTCCATCCTGGGCAACAGAGCAAGACTCTGTCTCAAAAAAAAAAAAAAAAAAAAAAAAAAAAATTGTTCTTCTAAGGGGCTGACATATAAATGGGGGAAATAATAACCAGGCAGCTTTAACAACATAGTATCTGATATATTAGAAGAGGTCAAGACACTACAGGAAAACTAATCCAGGTTTAGAGGCCTAAAGGATACACAGGAGTTAACCAAATGAAGAGGGGCAAGGGATTGGTGTCCCAAGGGTATGGAAACAATGTTAGCAGTGAAAGAAAAGAAAGCATTGCATGTTCAGGGGAGCTCAAGAAGTTTGATGTATCTTGGTATAGTGCAGCTGGAAGGTGGTGGTGGGAGATGAGGATGGAGAAGAAATCATGGACTAGAAGATGAAGAATGTATCACAGAGTTACTGACCTTTAAAAGTGATGTTGAGCCACTGAACGGTTTTCAGCAGCTCTCATCAGGTTTGCATTACAGAAAGATGGTCTTTCAGGTTTGCATTATAGGAAGATGGTCTTTCAGGTGTAGTTGAATGGTTGGAGTGGAAGTTGAAACAAGACTGAACTATCATGGAAGAGATTTTCATCTGTTTCATCTCAGCAGTTAGAGCTGTATATGTCTTCTCCCTGTCCTACTGTTTTGGGGGACTGAGATTTTGGTACTCACCAGCACTCTTGCTCTCATATTATGGACTTAATAGAAAGTTAATTCCTAGGTAGAAATATATTACATGCTCCAGATATTTGACTTAAAAAGCAATCATGTAACTCATACTTGAAGTCACTTACGAATCGCATTATTCTGTGCATTCATATTGGCAACTGCAGATCTCTCTTTAGGGATCTCCTTCAGTAGAGTACAAGTGCTGTAGCATAAGTGCATCTGGAAACATGGCTTCCTTTGTTCTCATATACAACACCTACAGTGCTAGGCAGAATTTTTCCAAAACTAATCGTACTACCTGGTGTTTTGACTGACTCATGTAGAAAGCTATGATCCGTCGATTGATAGATGCTAAGTTGTTAAGTTAAAAAGAATCTTAAATCTTTCATATTAAGGTCCTGGAATGACAAGGCTAGACTACATAAATGTTCATGTTTTCCTGTTCCTCTCCTGTTTGCTTAAAGCTGACACCCAGCTAAAGTTGTAGACATGGAACACTTATACGACAGTAAGTTTTAAGTCCTATTGTCTGTATTATTTTGGGATGTACCTAAATCTAAAAGACAACTCATATGATAATGAGATTTTATTAATTTGATTAAGTCAAACAGTTTTCACTATTGAAAACTGAAGGAAATTTTCTTGGTGGGAATTCTTTGTCAGACTGCAGAAGCTTGGCGTTTGTAAGGAAGAACATTTAGATGTTATACCACTTATGCTACTGTTTACTTAAATTTTCCTCTATCTTTTTTTTTCTTCTTAGAATTTTTCTTTAGATCAACTTTAAACAAACTTTTTTCAGGCTTTTAAAGAGGAAATTTTACCACCATAGCAGATGAACGATTATCATTTGCCATAAATAGAAGATAGTGTAAACATGAATGAACCATTTACCTTAAATAAAATTGTTTAGTTATTAATCCCTGAAATATATTAGACCATGTGTGCTAAGAGACACAATCAGGAATAATCATTCTCATTTTGTTGTAAAATAAAACACTGGAAAAATAAAATGCATTTCTGTCAAAAGGAGGATTGTTTAACCATACCACAGAATATTCATACATGTAAAATTGTACAACAGTGGAAAAATAAAAGTGATCTACATTTTATTTTATTGTTTTTCTGAGATTGAGTCTCGCTCTGTCACCCAGGCTGGAGTGCAGTGGTGCAAACTTGCCACATTGCAACCTCCACCTCCCAGGTTCAAGCAATTGTCCTGCCTCAGCCTCCCCAGTAGCTGAGATTAAAGGTGCTTGCCACCACACTTAGCTAATTTTTGTATTTTTAGTTGAGAGGGCGTTTCGCCATGTTGGCCAAGCTGGTCTTGAACTTCTGAACTCAAGTGGTCTGTCCACCTCTGCCTCCCGAATTGTTGGGATTATTCCAGGCCACCGTGCCCAGCCTGATGTATATTTAAATGTTAAAACAGCCAGTTCTTGGACATAGCATTGAATTTTGAAAAGGAAGCTGGGCTGGATATGGTGGCTCATGTGCCTAATCTCAGCACTTTAGGAGACTAAGGTGGGAGTTTGATCGCTTGAACCAGGAGTTCAAGACCAGCCTGGGCAACATGGTAAAACTCTGATAAATTAGTGGGGTTGCCTTGTACACTGTCTTCCTTTTAGGTGGTCTGCTGGGGAGTAGAGTGGGTAGAATCAATATTGCAGGCATATCACTAAATTTTCTGTTCATCCAAAGGCTTTGGTAAGAACGACTGCTTATCCAGGCACGTTGGCTCATGCCTATAGTCCCAGCACTTTGAGAGGCCAAGGCAGGTGGATAACCTGAGGTCAAGAGTTCAAGACCAGCCTGGTCAACATAGCGAAACCCTGTCTCTAGTAAAAATACGAAAAAATTAGCCATGTGCTGTGGCATGCACCTGTAATCCCAGGAGGCTGAGGCAGGAGAATCGCTTGAACCCGGGAGCTGGAGGTTGCAGTGAGCCAAGATCCCACCAGTGCACTCTAGTCTGGGGGATAGAGCAAGACCCTGTCTCCAAGAAAAACAATGACTGCTTAAAGAAGGAACTCAAGATTAACACCATGGGATTTTCTTTTTTGTCCTGTAGTTCTCTTATTGTAGAGTTTTCACTATTATATATAGTAATATATCAGATACATAATTATATATAATGTTTATATCTATCAATGTATATACATACATATATCTGGAAGGTGGCTTCTGAATTTTTATTTTTGAAATAATAGACTTTAAGCCATGTTTTAAATTGTCCTCAATTATACCTTAATACTAAGTGATTAATCTCTTACAGTTTGGTTAGTGATAATTACAGTACTCTAATGGGATTGATAATTTAGTGTAAAGCAGCATACTGCTCAAGGAATGAATGTGCTTTTAGTTTATTTCATCTTTTCTGACTTATCTGTTAAAGTAACCTGTTGACACTGCAAGGTGACAGCTAGGGATGTTTTTTTGTGATTTAGTGTGTCTTTTAAAAGTTGACAAAAAAAAGTTACTGCTTGAACCAGGACCTGGGAGACAGAGGTTGCAGTGAGCTAAGATTGTGCCACTGCACTCCAGCCTGGGCTACAGAGCAAGACTCCATCTCAAAAAAAAAAAAAAAAAAGTTGACAATTTCTTAGGCAGTTGTTGGGTATTTACTGTACAGATTGCTTTAAGAGCTTCATAAAAACAGTGTTTTAATATTTTTGGGTTCAGAGTTCTGTTTTTCTACAATTTACTAAACCTTTCCTAATACTCCTTTTCGAGATTCACAATTTGTAATAACTGCATGTTGTTAAGTATGAAAGTTAACATAGACAAACTGTTTAATATTGATGTTGACTGGTTTACTGATAACCAGAATTTGAATTAAGGCAATTTCTGGGAAAACATTCCTTTTGCAGGAACAGAAGATTAGGGAAGTATGTTATTTCCAAATAGAGAATTTTACATTCAACACTACGTTTTTTGACTAAAAGACAAGGTTAGAGATCAATATTCTCAGGATTTTTCCCTCTTTTTAAGGAGAAAATATGTGACATTTCATACATTTTTAAATAGCATTTTGAATGTGTACCTTACCTATGCCTATAATGCTAAAAAGTAATTCTTCCCCCCTCCCCCCAAGATGGAGTCTCGCTCTGTTGCCCAGGCTGGCGTGCAGTGGCACGATCTCAGCTCACTGCAACCTCTGCCTCCTGGATTCAGACAGTGCTCCTGCCTCAGCCTCCCAAGTAGCTGGGACTCCAAGCACGTGTTACCATGCCTGGCTAATTTTATTGTATTTTTAGGAGAGACAGGGTTTCGCCATGTTGGCCAGGCTGTTCATGAACTCCTGACCTCGGGTAATCTGCCTGCCTTGGCCTCCCAATGTGCCGGGATTACAGGCATGAGCCACCATGCCCAACCTGTAAATTTTACTTAGACCATTTTTCTACCATCATCTATCACTTTTTTTTTCTTTTTTTTTGTTTCTTTTCATCATCTATCACTTAAAACCTAAATAATAGGCCGGATGCAGTGGCTGAGGTTAGTAGTACGAGACTAGCGTGACCAACATGGTGAAACCCTATCTCTACTAAAAATACAAAAATTAGCCACGTGTGATGGTGGGCGCCTATAATCCCAGCTACTTGGGAGACTGAGGAAGGAGAATCGCTTGGACCCAGAAGGCAGAGATTGTTGTGAGCCAAGATTTACCACTGCACTCCAGCGTGGGTTACAGAATGAGACTCTGGCTCAAAAAAAAAAAAAAAAAAAATTTTTTTTTTTTTGGTTGGGCACAGTGGCTCACATATGTATGCCCAGCACTTTGGGAAGCCAAGGCAGGCAGATCACCTGAGGTCGGGAGTTCGAGACCAGCCTGACCAACATGGAGAAACCCTGTCTCTACCAAAAATATAAAATTAACTGGGTGTGGTGGCACATGCCTGTAATCCCAGCTACTCAAGAGGTTGAGGCAGGAGAATTGCTTGAACTCAGGAGGTGGAGGTTGTGGTGAGCCAAGATTGCTCCACTGCATTCCAACCTGGGCAATAAGAGCAATTTTTTTTAAAACCTAAAAGTGTAGCATATTACGTATTATATGTTCTTCTTGTTCAATTAAAATTATTTTTAATAATAGTTTGAATGAAACTGGTTGATTAAAGCCTAACTATTGGTTCTGTTAAATTTAATTGCCTGGATAATGTTAGGTAGTTCTTTATTTACTTGATTTCAGAGATACTGTTTAAGAACCTTATTTCCTCTATTTCTCTACTACCATATTAGGCAGAACAAAAAAATTTGGTATCCACCCATCAAGACTTGCATTCTAAGTGAGATTCATTGTCTGGGCTAATGTTAGAAAATTCCTGTTACCATAAACGTTTAATTTTTCAAATGCCCTTAGACTGGCAATATTCAATCACTTTGTGATTGAGACCCCTTTCTTTCTGGCTTACTTCTTTAGCTTTATAATTTAGTCATTTTTGTGTGTACTATTTTTGAGGTTTAGGCCTATAAATGTTGGCAGGAAATAGTTTCCTGATGACAAAGAAAAGACTTAAAGGAGCAGACAAAGGATATTTATCAGTGCCAAAGACAACCTATAATAAAATGTTTATTGGTGTACAGACTCAAAGCCTAATTCCATACCAGTTGTGAGGGCTCAAAATTTGGTGAAAATCAATTTTCAAAATGTTCTGATTGACAACTTAGGCAAATAGAAAACAAAATTATTTCATGCATTCCATTTGTTATACCAATTAAATTTTGATTAGTACAGTATTTCTTTTCCAGCCTCTGTGCTTTTATTGATTTCTTATTTCTTGAAAATAAGCCTATCTGCTTTAAATCAAGCATACATTGTAATAAATACATAGTTGCATATAGTTATATAAAAATATAAGGAAGTAATAGTACAGCCCTCACTTTTATGTAGGAGTTATAGTTTCTGAATTGCTTTGGTATATATTGATTTTTTGGCTCTACGTAATAGACAAGAAAGCATGTACTATCGTTACTTGACAGAGAATGAATCTGTTGCTTAGAGTATAATGTTAGAAACTTAGCAATAGGTAATAAAGCTGAGATTTAGCTTCTAAGCCTCCTGATACTGTTGACATTCATCATGGAAAACAGTACTGATGAAGAAAGATAGGTTGATTGAGCCATAGTCTAGCTACTTCTATTATTATGTACCGTTACTACCTACTACCCAATAGTTCATTGATCATTAGGATTCACGCTTGTATAATGGTTAAACTTGAGCCTTAGCTGGTTGTTGGAAAACACTGATGAAATGCCAGAATAAAACTTACTCTGTTACTTAAGTGATTCAAAAAAAAAAAAAAAACTTAAAAAAAATCATAAATCGACTTAGTATTTCAACCTCAGAAACATATTAGTATAAAATGATCATGTTATTCTTTATCAAATTGCATTATATAAGCTTTATATTTCAGAACAGTTTCCACTATATTATCTCAGACAAAATCTCCAGCAACCTTTTTTTTGTTTTTTTTTGAGACAGGGTTGCACTCTGTCACCCAGACTAAGTGGCAGTATCTAGGCTTACTGCAACGTACGCCTTCCAGGCTCAAGCGATCCTCCTCCTTTGGCCCCTCCAAAGAGCTGGGACTACAGGTGTGCGCCACCACACCCGACTAATTTTTGTATTTATGGTAGAGATGGGATTTCACCTTGCTGCCCAGGCTCTTCTCGAACTCCTGAGCTCAAGTGATCCACCTGCCTCAGCCTCCCAAAGTACCTGGACTACAGGTGTGAGCCACCACACCTGGCCAAAAGCTCATCCAGTCTCAATTGCTGAATTTGAAGTCTGTTGCTAAGTAAAATTTGTTTCATATCAAGTCTTTCTGGGCACATTACAATTAGTAACTTGTCCATATTATCTATGAATTTCAGAGTTCAAGTAGTTCAAATTTCACCTTTTTATAAATGATAAAACAAAGTTCATACAGACTGTTATTTGTTCTAGGTTCTGTCATGGTTAGTGACATAGCTATGATAAAAACTCTTATCTCCTAATGTCTCAATCAAATACATTTATCTGCTAAATTAAACTTAACTCCCAAATAATAATTAGGTTTGTGCATAAATGATTAATTAAAAATCAGAATGTGGGCCAGGCGTGGTGGCTCACGCCTGTAATCCCAGCACTCTGGGAGGCCGAGGCAGGCGGATCACCTGAGGTTGGGAGTTCAAGACCAGCCAGACCAACATGGTGAAACCCCTTCTTTAAAAAAAAAAAAAAAAATCAGAATGTGGACTTGCTTCTGAGCTGGCTCTGATATTTAGGATATTTAAAAATTATTTTTAAATGATGGCAATGAAGTAATTTTTTTGTTTGTTTTTCGAGATGGAGTCTCACTCTGTCTCCCACACTGGAGTGCAGTGGCACGCTCTTGGCTCACTGCAACCTCTGCCTCCTAAGTTCAAGCAATTCTCCTTCCTCAGCCTCCTGAGTAGCTGGGATTACAGGCGCACACCACCATGCCTGGCTAATTTTTGTATTTTTAGTAGAGATGACATTTCTTCATGTTGGTCAGGCTGGTCTGGAACTCCTGACCTCGTGATCTGCCCACCTCAGCCTCCCAAAATTCTGGGATTATAGGCATGAGCCACCTTGCCCAGCCAGTAAAATATTTTTAATTGAAAAAAAATCTGCATTCAAGCTAGGTGTAGTGGTTCATGTTTGTAACCCCAACGGGGGTTGCGGTGAGCTGAAAATGTGCCACTGCACTCTAGCCTGGGCCAAAGAGCAAGACTCAAAAAAAAATGTCTCAAAAAAAAAAAAAAAAAAAAGAATAATGTGGATTTCACAGAATTTTTCTGCTATTTTCCTTTTACTCATGTTTTCACTCCCCTCAAGAGTGTGTAGCATCCTATGATAGGATATTAAAAGGCAGCATATTTTGCTAAGTATCCATAGTATTCTAGTGATGCCTAATTACTGTATTACCAAAGTAAACTGAATTTCATTGCGTTTGGTTGTCTGTCTAGTATGAGCAGGTAGAACTTTATAATCACTTACATGAAGAGTACATCAGCTTTATCCATCTGATGTTTTTCTTGCTCTCTTTATTGAATAAGAATTAATTAATAAGGCCAAGCATGGTGACTCACACCTATAATCCCAGCACTTTGGGAGGCCAAGGCAGATGGATCACCTGAGGTCAGGAGTTCAAGACCAGCCTGGCCAACATAGGCAATGTGTTGGTAATAAAATTATGTTGTCAAAAGAAGCCCATTTCTCCCACACACAAACACAGTATTGTTTTCCATTTCCTGCTTTAATGTGCCCTATATTTCTAATATCTTTAGCTCCTTTGTCAAGAAGAGATGATTAAAGGATTCATGAAGCAGTACTTTTATATTTTAAAATTAAAATATAACCATAGTAGTTTTACTTCTGAATAAATGTAATACTTCATAGCTTCCTTCAAGCAGGAACAAAGGCAATTTTTTAATAACTGATCTGTGCAGATATTTTCTGCTGTACTCCAATAAGCAAATATTCGTATGTAGTATAGTTGGCATATGATGGTTACATCAAAAATCTGAGAAACTTACTGTGAATCTAAAAGTCTTATTTACTATCAGGACATGACACAAATGACTCTGTGTTCAGTGTAAGGTGTTCTGGACATTTAACTTTTCTTTGAACAGTATTGAAGCAAGCATCTTTTATTGCTCTTTTTCTTAGCTATCTCCAAGTTTCTTCCTAATGGAAAGTTGTTCATCATACTTTTAAACAACTGAAGTCACTTGCAGAAGTACCCCACTTCCTTTTTAAATACCTAAGCAATGAGATATTCCTTGACTTTCATCTTAAAAGGCATATTTTCTACCAGACTCTCTTATTTTAACCCCTATAAGATGGATCTTCTAGGGCTTTAGTTAAGAAAGAATTTCTGTTCCAGCCTTCCTACTTTGATTTCTGTTGAAAAAACACTTCCTAGGTTCTCCTCTTTTACCTCTGCTTCTCATACCTACAAAATGAAAAAGCCCTGATTTCTTAGCCAGATAGCATTCGTTATCCCCATATATTTCTTTAAAAGTTTGTTTTTTTGTGGTCGTAAACAAGTTCAGTTGTTCATCAGTCTTTTACAGACAGATAGGCAAACATTTATTTTAATATCTCTTTGACTGGCTCAGTTGGGTTGTCCCTTGGTAAACTGCTGAAGCATATTAGCATGCAGTAATTCCTGTATGTCTGGTGATGTGTAATTTGGCCTGAAAATTAGTATATTTGTGCCTAATATAGAAATCAAGGTTTTATTTTTAAAAGCTTCTTGTAACTGTTTTAAGTATTCCCTTCTTTCATGCTCACTTAGGCTTACCAAGACAAGGAAGATTTTTCTTTCAACATTCATTTAAATCATTAAAAATTAAACTGGTGCTTATACTTAGAGATTAAATAAAAACAAAAGGGAATTGTAGGGTTAAAAACTAAGCTTTAAATTAATCACAGAAAACATTTATTGTGTGAAGATCTTTGCCCATTTACTGGTGCATTTCAAGAATTATTTTTATGCATCCTGGAGATATTAGAAGCAGTTTTCCACAGTATATTTTTATTTAATCTTTCAGTTTATCTCTAATCTAAACTATAATTACTGTGAAAAAACTTTGGAACTGAGGAGCACAATGTCATCAGTGTTTTTTGGTAAATGTAGAAGTTTCATTTCTTTTACAGTTTTAGAATCTTCTTCTGCAGTGCTAATTCTTGATAGTTCTGATTCTGCACATTTCAGCATGTACTCTCCAGATAACGTCTTCAAATGGCTCTCCTTTTTAAAATGTTTATTTCAAATTTAAAGTACTTTTAGCCTAGATTTAGGAGTGCAGAGGTTAAAGGGGTCTTGTTTTATCAAGGAAATAGCTGTATTAAGCTGTTTTCTGTTTATGGATTATGAAAGAACATAATTCTGACATGATGTATTTAGTCTTGCTAATATTCAGCCTTATTTGGGTGGTAGATACTGGTAGAGACAGTTCAATATAACTGAATGTTGAGGTATGGGTTTGTTTTTTTGTTTTGTTTTCAGGAGAAAGAGTTGCCCATTTTGCTCACATCCTACTTCAGATTGTGTCACAGAGCCAAAATTTGCTTAACTAATTAGCTATTTAGTTGGAATTCACAGCATAGTGGAAAATGTTTGCAGATAATTCTATGCAATAGTGGAAACTTCAGTTGCTTCCTCGTATTTCTTCAGGGCAGTGATCACAACCAGATTCAACGTATGCACAAAGCAGCGGATACCATGGTAGCTGCCGTCGCTGATTGCTTTTACCATGTTGGATCCATTGTCAGTCTCAAAGACCTACTTCCAGCTAGGTGCCTTGAACTCAAATAGCTTTTCACACAGACTTCAGGATGTGAGCTAAGGTATGGCCTTTTTTCATGAGCTGGGCCTACATATGGGTTGACAGTAACCTGCAACTTTTGTAGAAAAGAGACTACTGGCTATAGTTAATGTCAGACAATGACGAGTTAGAATCATTGATAGGCAGGTAGTGTGTGTTCTTCATATATTCAAAATATTCTCACCTTTTAGAGATTATCCCTTTTTTCCTGTATGTTTTTGTCAAAGAGACTATTCAAATAAAAATTTCTCATTAGATCGTGGTACAAAGGCCTAATATATATCTGCTTTATGATTCAACGATTGTCTTCAATATGAAATATGTATCATTTCTTTCACACATTTGGTGTAAAGAAGTTTTTAAAACTTCTGAGGATTCTTGCACAGTTATTTTTCTTTTACTTTTCCTTAATTACAGTAAAAAAATAAAATTTATCATCCTAACCATGTGCACTATTTTAATAATCTCCTACTAATCTTCTTTTTAAAAGTGGAATTAGGAAATTGGCATTCATGAATAGAGCTTGAGATTTTAGAGTCAGTAGTTTTCCAAGGGTAGCCTACACACTGGGGTGGTAAATACAATAAAGACCTAAATTGGATGAATGCAGTTCACACTCTATGCTAGAGATTCTTGTTTCTTCAAGGAGAAAAGAACCTTTCCGGAAAAACGAGCTTCACTTTCATATCTTCCTTCTCTGCAAGATATGTTTCTTTAACTGAAATCTTTATTGAGGGTGCAGTGGATTAACTCATTGATTATAGGCTTAGGAAACGATTTTTTATGGCTATAATCAGAATTGTTTTCTGAAACAACTTAGTGTTGTTTTCTTATTATAATTCAGTGGCCCTGTTACTTAATAATGTTTTCAAAACCTGGTAATAGAAAGAGAATCATTTACAACTGGAGAAGAAGAGTCCTTGTAAATTCAAAGTGAATAATACTATTAAGCAGCTTATGCACTTCTCTTCATTCTCAGTGTTTGACACTGATTGTTAATAGCTATTGACAAATTCAGAAGTTGGTAATCTGTTTGGGTTACTCTCCCGGAATCATATCTTTATTAAGAAATGTCTCACTATTAAACTACAGTCTCACTTTTATTTCATAGCTATAAAAAACAGTGTAGTAGTTGACTCTAGCTGTAAAATTCTCTGATATTTCAGACTTCAGACATACACTGTACTCTCCTTATATATGCAAAAACATGTATTCAGATACACATACACAGAAGACAGTTGACAACTAAATGGTATATAGTATAACATCTGCCAAGTCATTTCCTGAGTGGTAAAGGAAAGAGGCCACGTGTTCTCTGTGACTGCTTACTGCTCAGGGAAGTTAAGAAGAGAGCATAGGAGAAAAGGCAGTCAGTTAGTGACATATTATACCTCTTCAGTTAAGTCAGGTCACATAAGTTTTTATTTTCCAGTTAAACATATCTGTAGAAACTAGTTTTTGTTTACAAACTGTAGGAACTAAATTCAAAACACATGCATGATAGCATTTTCATTATTCTTCCTACTCACTTGAGTGGATTGTTAGTTTACTGCTTATCTACCTTGAGTTAAGCATTGAATTGCTTCTGAGCAGATTTTTGTTTTTGTGATAAGGAAAGGTTCATTTGTATGTAGATGACATAGTCTTATTTATTAAGGATTCTTCTACTGTCTGTTATTCTTTTTATAGTTCTCTAAGGCTCCATGACCACTTTGTAGATAGTATTTTAATATAATGACCAGCTCCCTTTTTTGGTAGGTATACAACTAAAAAAAAAAAAAAGTGATGTATAGATCACACCTTAGCATAAATATTTTAAACACTTTTATTTTATGTGATTTCAGTTTGTTTCAAAGGATCTATTTAAGGAATTATAAAGATGTAGATTTAAAAAAATTTAAGCAGTAGTGTAAAGATGTTTACTTGAATAATGTACTGAGAGTTGGAGGAGAGAAAAGGAAATAATGTTTAGTTGTGTTTTCAGCGACTCTTGTATTAAACTAGTACATTTATCTAGAAAATTTAAATAAAAATTTAATGTCCTATACACTGAAACCTTGCTGTAATATGTCCTATTTTGATAACAATGTGAAATGAAATTGGGTACATTTTAGATCCTGATGGGAAATAACAGAATAATATCTTTAAAATGAATATGCCCTAAAACTTAGTATTTAATTAAAACATCCAATGTATAGAAACACATTGTATTAAAACACCCAGTAATGAACCTACATTTTACTCTAAAATACTATTTTTTTTCTTGGAAATTTAATTCTGAGTGAAATACAAATAGTATTAAAATTTAAAAGCTGGTTGTGGTCCTTTGATTCTCAAGTCTTTTAGGTGTAGAAGTGATATATTTCTCTCTCTGAGTATTTATAATTAGGTATGTTTTCAAAAGTGGGTCTCTAAGGACATCAGGTATCTGGGTCTTTTACAGTATGACATTTGTATAATGCCTATCTTTTGTCTGATTTTATATTAGAAGGGAAAACCTACCCATAACTTTATTAGCCTATGACTTCAAAAGGGAGTTTATATAGATCATGTGTGTGACAGATGAAATTCACACTCTCATTCGTATAGTTTGCCACTATTACTGACTTATGGAGGTGTTTTAGTCCTAAAATCTTAATTTTCCTTGCATTTCTTTCCATATTAAAAAATTCAGATCTAAAAGGGAAAATGTTAAAACAGGAGTAAAACCAGATACATCTGATCAAGAACCAGAAGGACTTACTCTTTTGGTACCAGACATCCAAAAGACTGCTGAGATAGTTTATGCAGCCACCACCAGTTTGCGGCAAGCAAATCAAGGTACAAAACTTTTCCTATTATGCCACTTTTCATTTGATTTAAAGATGTGTTACTTACTGAAAACTGCCTTTCTCTTTTTGCTTTATGTTAATGATTTTAAAGCAAGTTCATTTACCTAATTTTGTTCTCTGTCAAATTTTGTTCTTTATCTGATTTCAATCATGTATAGTCTGATTTTAAAATATTTCTACTATATGTGATTGCTAAATTTAGTAGGCTGAGAACATACATCATAAACATTTCTTCACACTGAAATTCATGAAACTGAAAAAGGCCTTTGTATCAGATAGAAAATAGTACCTTAACACTATGGGTGATAATTTAGTTTAAATTGATATTTCTTGCCAGCACAGTGACTCACGCCTTTAATCCTAGCACTTTGGGAGGACTAAGTGGGTAGATCACTTGCACTTAGGAGTTCAAGATCAGCCTGGGCAACATGGTGAAACCTCGTCTCTACGAAATACACGAAAAATTAGCTGGGCATAATGGCTGTGCCTGTAGTCCGGGCTACCTGGAAGGCTGTGGTGGGAGAATCACCTGAGCCTGGGAAGGGGAGGCTACAGTGAGCTGTGATTGCACCACTGCACTCCAAGCCTGGGAGATGGAGTAAGACTATCTCCAAATAAATAAATAAATAGATATTTTCCTATGTTAGCAGAAGAAAGTGATCTGAATTATCTAGTTTCACTTCTGCTTTTTGTAAAAATGATTTTTTTTTTGCTTTATTGTTACATTTATCAAATAGAAAGTTTTTATTCTCAAAGTGGTTGTAATAAGATGATTTTGAAGAATTTGGCAGTGTTTTGGAATTTGAAAGTTGAACTCTAGAATTGAATTGTTTTTTGTTTTTTTTTTTAAATGTATACTTACGTTGTTTATCTTGAAATATTAAATAACAGAAAAAAAACTAGGTGAATACTCCAAGAAGGCGGCTATGAAACCCAAACCTTTGTCAGTATTAAAGTCACTTGAAGAAAAATATGTGGCTGTTATGAAGAAATTACAGTTTGGTAAGATGAAATTTTTTATTTGCTCAATATCTCACTTTTCATTGTTTAAAAATGCTATTGAAATGTGTTTTAATAAAGATTTTAAAAATTGCTTATAATATGAATTTTCTTTATATATACATATAAAAATATCATCTTTGGCTCTTGAATTTATGTCTATATTTTTAGTTATAAACTGTGACTTCAATAGAAGGACTGTAGGATCCTAGAAAAAATAAAATCAAAGTTTAAGTGTCTGCAAAACAGGCAGAAAATGTTTTTTCTTAATTAACTCTCCATTTCTGGCCTGAGGAAGCCAAGACCTGGGACTTTGAACTAAGTCTCTTACTCTTGTCATTTTAGATTTTCTTGTAATTCACCTTTAGAAAATGTAGTTACACATAGTTCAGTTCTGACTTTTCCCATTCTAAAACTCTTGACAAATAAGAATGCTAAAGTAGGATTCAGAAAACAGATTTTTGTCATACTGTCTTTGAAACCTCAGTATAAATTGTTTAGCTTTTGCTCTACTTACCTTTCAGGTTTGCCATAAAGAGCACAAGAGGTAATATATATGAAAGTGATTTATCCTTTTGTTAGAGTTTTGGTCAGTATTAATGATATTAAATACTTTATTTCGTTTATATGAATGTAATTAAGAATTACCAAGGTGTTTTATGGCTTATTTGGTATTTTATCAAATCATTCTGTATTATATATTGCCACATAAATTACACCTATAACAGTTGCTTTAAAAAACTTACCTTTATTATCTCACTCTTTACATGGGTCAGGAATTCAGAAAAAGCCATAGTGCCTGTTATGACCTTGTCTTAGAAAGTATGTACCATCACTCCTTAAGTCTAGCCTACACTCAAGGAGAGGGGGAGAATGTCAGAGAAGAGTTTCCAGAAATGTATATGTGTGTTTCTGCTGGACATAAATATTCTATTGGACTTCAGATTTCATTCCACTTCCTGGGTCATCAAAAATAGGTCTGTTAATGGCAGTGTTCTTGTACTTGAAGGCGTTTAGCCACATTTCATATCTACAAACTCTTTAACTAGTTCTTTCAATCCAGAAAGTTTCATTTCATTAATACAAATGTGTTTATGGATCCTTATGTGTGAGATGTTTGGTTTAAAGTTATTACCTGTCAGAAATTCATATGTCCAGAGTCCTTCATTAATGTTAGCTAACTAGAAGTGTTTTCTCATACTACATAAAATCATAAAATCTCTAGATACGTGACTTTAAACATAATCAAGTTTGCTACCCATTGGCTTTCAAAATATGTCTGAAAACATAATAGTTTTAAGTTGATGCTTTTATAATCAACTGCATTTTCAACCATATGTGTCAAACATTTTCTAGTATCATGACTCTTTTACAACTTGATACTTATTAACTGCCTAATACTCCATAATATGATGGGCTGTCATTTGTTTAACCAGTAAGTGGAAATTCAGGTTGTTTCTAGTTTTTAAATAACATATGCAGCATCTCAATGGCTATCATTACATATAAATATTTGTGCATATCCAGGATTAATTCCATAGGACAAGTTAAACAGAAGAGGAATTATTGATTCAAACAGGATGTGCATGTTTTAGCCACTGTCTTTATTAAATGATGGAATCATTTAATAAAATTTTGGAGTTAATAGACCCTGTTCTCTCTATGATATAAAATTTTCCCCCTGGGCATACTAATGGCCCCATTTCTTGCATCTGGTAGATTGTTTTTTACAAAAGTTAAAGAAAATTTATCCCCATAGCATGTGAAAGACAGCAGTGTTGGGCAGATGAAATAACTCCAGTTGTCATGCATTTGATTAGCAATAGTTATATGTACTGTGCGATAAAAAATAAGCTTTCAGCATTGCTTATTAGATTCTACTTTTACATAATTGGTAGTTAGTGATTCTGTTAATACTTACAATTAGACTTTACTTTTACATAAATTCTACTTATAATTGGTGCTCAGTTCTACAAGAAATGAATCAATTTTTTTCTCTTTAAAAGATTTGTTCCAGTGGAAGCTAAAAAAATAAAAAATAATTTAAAAAAAAGGTTTGTTAAACAAAGATTGTAACACGTCTTTTTATTTTATTTAATTAACTTTTTTTGAGACAGAGTCTCGCTCTGTTACACAGGTAGAGTGCAGTTGCACGATCTCAGCTCACTGCAACCTCTGCCTCCTGGGTTTAAGAGATTCTCACTCCTAAGCCTCCCGAGTAGCTGGCATTAAGGCTTGCACCACCACGCCCAGCTAATTTGTGTGTGTGTGTGCATGCGCGCGCGTTTTGTATTTTTAGTAGAGATAGGATTTTGTTACATCGGCCAGGCTGGTCTTGAATTCCTGATCTTGAGTGATCCACCAGCCTCAACCTCCCAAAATGATATGATTACAGACCTGAGCCACTGCACCTGGTCCAAATAAACACTGGTTCATGAACCTGTGACACGATTTATAGGACTTTTCTCTTTTCTAGTTTATAAATTCCTTGAAGACAGATATAGTTTCATCTGTATTATTAAACCCAAAGAGCCTAGCCCACTACCTTGCACTTAGTATGCTCTTGGTAAAATTTACTGAATTAATGTGAATTATAATACAGATTAATATTTTTGCCATATATTCAGAGTTGTATAGAATATAAGGTTAACAGTTTTTACCTATAATGACAGTATTTACCCTAAATGGTGGTTTTAATTTAGTGTTATAATTTATTTAAATAGCTTTGCTTTATACATTGGAGGGGATCTGGTTAATCTGAATTGGTGATATAATTGAAATCCACTTTTTTCTTTCTATTGTGTACGTAACTTATAATTAAAGAATAACATTATGTCATTCTAAATCTGCCTAAATAAATGGTTTAGAATTAGCTCATCAATTATGTCAAAGTAAACGGTAGTTTTCTTTCTTCTGAATCAGTTAAACGTTACCTTAGTCATCTTTTATTCAGTTAACATAAATTCCTGAAATAATGTAAAAGTAAATTTGAGCCTGGAATTTCTAGTCTTAATTCCAAATTAATACAAGTATATAAAGACTTACTCTGTTTTTTACAAATGAAATATACTGAAAATACTTTTTGTAATTTTATATTCTGTATTATTTTGACAAAATATTATATACTACCATTTTAACTGTTTTTTACAAATGAAATATACTGAGAATACTTTTTTTTGTAATTTTATATTCTGTATTATTTTGACAAAATATTATATACTACCGTTTTAATAACAGATTGTCTACTACTTTGCATTATTATTTAGCTACTTTATATGATCTACCAATGTGTCCATACTGTGGATTAAAAATCATTGTTTGTTTTTGCTTCTAATTCATACTCCATCCATTTGGCAGTGCTAACACACAAGTTTTATATAAGGATTTACAGTTTGCTACTCTTCCATAGTTGGAAGTTCTCTCCAGTTGAGTGGGAGAAAGACTAGTGATTATTTGTGATTTTTATCATCATAACAATTTTTCCAGTTCTGGGTTTGTTTTCAGTGTTTTATTTTTTCTTCTCCTTTTAGATACATTTGAAATGGTTTCTGAAGATGAAGATGGGAAATTGGGATTTAAAGTAAATTATCACTACATGTCTCAGGTGAAAAATGCTAATGATGCGAACAGTGCTGCCAGAGCCCGCCGCCTTGCCCAGGAAGCTGTGACACTTTCAACCTCACTGCCTCTGTCTTCGTCCTCTAGTGTGTTCGTACGCTGTGATGAAGAACGACTTGACATCATGAAGGTAAAAAATAACAATAATAAAGCACTGTTTCCCTTAGCTCCCTGGCTTATCTAATTACTCAAATATTTATACAAAACTAGAAATACTATAAAAATAAATTATACAAAACACTAGAAATTTTGTTGACCATTTTAGACTGCAGTGAAAGGAGCCCTTTTCTTTCTTTCTTTCTTTCTTTCTTTCTTTCTTTCTTTCTTTCTTTCTTTCTTTCTTTCTTTCTTTCTTTCTTTCTTTCTTTTTTTTTTTTTGCAACAGGGTTTGACTTTGTTGCCCAAGCTGATAGTGACATTGTTGGAAATAGATGCTTGGTGCCACAAAGAAAAATCAGCACTGAGACAAAGAATCTTTCAGCAACGTAATTTTTACCTCTTGGGCTGAAGAAAGGGTACTCTCATTAGCTGTCTTTCCACGAGAGTACCAAAAAACAAAGAGAATACACACAGATTTATTCCTTATGCATTTGAGGTCATCCTTATTGCTGTCGCTGATCTCTGTTAGCTGGAGCCAGACCTCCATCTAAACTAAAACTTGATTGGCTAACATCTTAAAACTTTTCTAAACAGGTAAAAGCAATGGAGAGCTGGGATATACCTGTGAGCACATCCAGCACAGATATCTTGGTTAAAGTACAAGGACATAGAATGTACTATGTGCCTATAAGCACAGCATGTCTAACAGCTACATAAAATAGGGCTTAACAAAACTATTAGCACACTTATTCTTTAAAAAGAAAGGAAACATTAAAAAGGAACTTTTCTACTTCCCACAGACGTGATTACAGCTCACTGCAGCCTCCGCAAGGAACCCTTTTCTAATGTTAGTTAAGAGTGTGTGGATCACACTGCTGTTGAAAATAAAAATTTAGAAAATATCCAAAGAGCCATCATCCTTGAACAAAGGCTGTGTGAAGCTGATCACAGTATCAAAGGATTTAATGCCGATTAGTTAAAAAATGTTACAAGAGGCCAGGCATGGTGGCTTATGCCTGTAATCCCAGCACTTTGGGAGACAGAGGTGGGTGGATCACAAGGTCAGGAGTTCGAGACCAGCCTGACCAACATGGTGAAACCCCGTCTCTACTAAAAATACAAAAATTAGCTGGGCGTGGTGGCACATACCTGTAATTCCAGCTACTCAGGAGGTTGAGGCAGGAGGCTTGAACCCTGGAGGCAGAGGTTGCAGTGAGCTGAAATCCAGCCACTACACTCCAGCCTGGGCTACAGAGCGAAACTCTTGTCTTAAAAAAAATAAAAGTTACAGCATTTCCACTTTGTCGTCCAAGATACTTCTCTCGTGTTTTATAGTGTCACTTTTCAAAACTTAGTCACATTTTTCTTTTCTAGGAAATTTATGCTTCTTTAAATCCCTAAAATCTATTAATTATGGGTAATGCAGTAATATATAATCTGTACTTTTATGTTTAATACATGATAATCTGGTCTTAAATTCCAAGTGTCTGCTGCATCAAGAAAATGTTAAAGGTTTAACCTGGAAAAGAAAACTTTCTTTATATTTATGATTTAATTGATGGGTTAAATAATCTGTCTTCCTTAGATACACAGTTAAAACTATTGGCCCATTGACTTGTAGAAGGTTTTATTTGTTTGCTTGCTCCTTTTGAGTGTTTGGATAGGCTTATGCCTGTAATCCTAGCACTTTGGGAGACCAAGGTATGCGGATCACTTAAGGTCAGGAGTTCCAGACTAGCCTGGCCAACATGGTGAAACCCCATCTCTACTAAAAATACAAAAATTAGCTGGGTGTGGTGGCAGGCGCCTGTTGTTCCAGTATTCAGTGGGCTGAAGCTGGAGAATCACTTGAACCTGGGAGGTGGAGGTTGCAGTGAGCTGAGATCACGCCATTGCACTCCAGCCTGGGCGACAGAGCGAGACTTCATCTCAACAACAACAACAAAAGGCTGGGTGCAGTGGCTCATTCCTGTAATCTGGCACTTTGGGAGGCCAGGGTGGGTGGATCAGTTGTAGTCAGGAGTTTGAGACCAGCCTGGCTGATATGGTGAAACCTTGTCTCTACTAAAAATACAAAAATTAGCCAGGCATGGTGGTACATGCTTGTAACCCAGCTACTCAGGAGGCTGAGGCAGGAGAGTTGCTTGAACTTGGGAGGTAGAGGTTGCAGTGAGCCGAGATCACACCATTGCACTCCTGCCTGGGTCATAGAGTGAGACTCTGTCTCAAAAAAAAAAGTTATTCTTATTATGCCTGGGCCCATTGGCTCAAACCTGTAATCCCAGCAATTAGGGAGGCTGAGGTGGGTAACACTTGAGACTAGGAATTCGAAACCAGCCTGGATAACATGGCGAAACCCCATCTCTACGGAAAATATAAAAATTAACCAGTATGCTGGCAGGTGCCTGTGATCCCAGCTATTCAGGAGGCCGAGGCAGGAGAATTGCTTTGGGAGGTGGAGGTTGCATTGAGCTGAGATTTTGCCATTGTACTTCAGTCTGAGTGACAGAGTGAGACTCCATCTGCAAAAAAGAAGGTTGTTCTTATTTCATGTTGGATTGTGTTTTTCTGAGTATCAGTGTTTAGGAATATTAACATAGGCTTTTGTATGTTTATATATATCCAGGTTCTAATAACTGGTCCAGCGGACACTCCTTATGCAAATGGCTGCTTTGAGTTTGATGTATATTTTCCTCAAGATTATCCCAGTTCACCCCCTCTTGTGAATCTAGAGACAACTGGTGGTCATAGCGTGAGATTCAATCCAAACCTTTATAATGATGGCAAGGTAATTTAATTGTAATCTTTTGTTTCAAATGCCAACAATTATATACAAAGGTTCTTTGTAATTTGAAGAAAAATTTTGTTTTAGTTATCTACTTTCTAAGAGGACATGGGTTTCTTTGTACTTCTCTTCCCTACATCCACAGATTAGCTTAAGGAATAAAAAAGAAGGAACTGAAAAGAGCAGAGAAACAGTGCAATGTTAAGAAGCACTTACAGTAAGAAGTTACTGAGGGGCTTAACATAAAGTTCTATGATACACAGCATTATGAACTTATTTTAAAGTGTACTTTATAGTAAAGTTTTTTTACATTTCCTTGTAATAAAAGTAGGAAGATACATTCTCATTTACAAAAAAAGCTGACCAAAAGATGTAATAAAAATAATCTTATATGACCATAAAGCTTTTTAAATTAGATTTAATAGAGTAATCTGTTTTACAGAGGTATTTTGGATGCTTAATAGAATTTCAGTGGTAAATTCTGTGCTGAGTATTCAATGTTTTAAAGTTACTAGAAGAGAAGAATTTCAAAAAATACAGCCTGCCTCAGATACGTGGTTGCAAATTATCATTAGCTCAAATCATAAAACTAGAATTAGTTTTTTGGGTTTGTTACAAAAGACATGACCTGAGGCAGAACTTTCTTTGGAAGAACAGAGAACAGGTTTTCTGTAACTGAGTAGGGAAGAGGAAATAGCAATGGTCTTGACTTTACTTGAGACACTGGAAGTTGAATAGAGTTTAAGTGTAAAATATTAAATTGTATTTAAGAAAATAATTTCTCAAGACTTCATTGCACAGATAATAGAGTAAAGGCTTGGGAGTCCTAAATTAATATTCTTTTACCCTGATACTTATCTATGTGTTCGGTGATACAATTGTGGACTTACTTTTAAAGTTAAACACACTGTTAGCATTTAATCTTAGGTCTTATACCTATAGATAGATATAAGGATACATATTTGCCATTGTTAATCCCAAGAATGCTCTAAAGCAGGGGTGTCCAAAGTTTTGGCTTCCCTGGGGTACACTGGAAGAAGAATAATTGTATTGGGCCACACACAAAATATACCAACACAAACAGTATAACTAATGAGCTTTAAAAAAAATAACAAAAAACTCACAATGTTTTAAAAAACTTTTCTGGGTTGCATGTGGGCTGCAGGTTGGACAAGCTTGTACTAAAGGTCAAATGTTATATGTATGACAGTACTTTGAATAATATACAAGACTTCATAGATACAACTCTTTTTAAGTTATTAATCAACCACCTGCTGAATGAATTAACGTATTTTATGTTCTTGCTTTCAGAGCATTGTAAGAGTAGTGAGGAGGCAGACCTTTCTGCATTTATAAGAATCACCTATGCCAGGCGGGTTGTCTCACACCTGTGATCCCAGTACTTTGGGAGGCTGAGGCGGGTGGATCACCTGAGGTTGGGAGTTTGAGACCAGCCTGACCAACATGGAGAAACCCTGTCTCTACTAAAAATACAAAATCAGCCGGGTGTGGTGGCACATGCCTGTAAGCCCAGCTACTCGGGAGGTTGAGGCAGGAGAAAGCTCTTGAACCCAGGAGGTGGAGGTTGTAGTGAGCCGAGATCCCATCATTGCACTCCAGCCTGGGCAACAAGAGCTAAACTCCGTCTCAACAAAAAAAAGAACCACTTATTTTCCAAATCTGTTAGCCATTATATAAAATTATAAATTTACCATTAAAAGTTTATAAAATCTGTTGAGTATATTTTGTATTTTCAGAACATATGCCAGAAAAACATATGTCATATACCCCAGTTTTATTTTTATTGCAAGACTAGTTACAGGTATAGATTAAGTGTCACCAGTTCTCTGTTTCCCTGCTAAGTATCTAATATTATCTTTAAGTATATTTTGAGGAACCCTGGGTATTCTGAATACTCTTTTAGGGGGTCTGTTTGTGTGAGGCCAGATTTAATCCATATGTTTGAATCAAAACAGTATATTGCAACTAGTTGATTGTAGATATAGATATGAAATCAAGCTCTATTCTGTGAAGCCATTTTGCATTTTCAGAATTTAGAAATGCATAAAAATGTAAAATAGTACCACTTTTCCTTACTAAAAATAGTTATTTTAGTAAAAATAGAACTAGCATATGACCTATCAGTCCCACTAGTGAATATATATCCAAGGGAAAGAAATCAGAATCTTGAAGAGATATTTGCACTGCTGTTTACTGCAGCGCCATACAGAATAGCCAAGATACAGAATCAACTTAAGTAGCCATCAACAGATGAATTGACAAAGAAAACATAGTTTACTTATACACAGTGGAGTATATTCAGCCATGAAAAGAATGAGATCCTGCCTTTCTTAGCAACATAGATGAGGCTGGCAGGACATTATGTTAAGTGAAATAAATCAAGTACTGAAAGATAAAACTACATTTTCCTACTCTTGTAGAAGCTAAAAACATTGATCTCAGACAAAATGGAAAGTAGAATAGTAGTACTAAAGGTGGGAGGGAAAGGGGAAGAAAAGGGAATAGAGAAAGGTTGCTTAATGGATACACAGTTACAGCTAGATAGGAGAAACAGGTTTTGGTGTTGTATAGCACAGTAGGGTGACTATAGTAAATAAAAATTGTATTTTTTCATATAGCTAGAAGGGAGGATATTGAATGTTACCAACACTAAAGGTTTGAGGTGATGGATACAGTAATTGCCCTATTTTGATCAATACACATTGTATACATATATTGAAATATCACACTGTACCCCATAAATATGTGCAATTATGTGCTAATTTAAAATACTTTGTTTTTAAAATAATTTATTTTTCATTAAAATGTTATTTATATTGACATATAATAGATGCTGGTCAATTTTGCATTATGAAGAAATTATAATGCCCCACAAATTTGAATCACATCCGAAGAAGCCAAATTGTTTTAACAGACCAAGCCTTAGGGTTTTGTCTGGGGACATAGAAAACTGAAGTATTTTGACATGATGGTATTTTGTTTACACTTGCTGTTAGGACAGTTCTTGCACACTCTTCTGTCAGTTCTGTTCACACTTTTTCCTTCTTCAGGTGTGTTTAAGCATCTTAAACACGTGGCACGGACGACCAGAAGAGAAGTGGAATCCTCAGACCTCAAGCTTTTTGCAAGTAAACAGAATTGCTCTGACATTTTCACTTGGGAAATAAAGAACTGTGTAATATTTTTAAAAATTTTTAGTGACCACACATAAATATAGTAAATTCCCAAAAAGATAGATTACTAGGAAATACATACTAAATAGCTTATAGGTGAGAATTTAACATAGTGGAGTCTCATCTTAGGTGTAATCTAAAATCTCAAGTTGGGGCATAAAACAAAAACTGAGTTTAGCCAAACCTTCCTTCAAAAATAATTCCAGGCTGGGCACAGTGGCCACCGTGTTCTGTGTTCCTTGATTTCGGTTCCTGAACGATCAGATTATGAGAACCTCGTACAGTTGTGCCGATTTTAATATGAAGCTAAACAGGAGAGGGGCCAGGTGCAGTCGCTCAGCACTCGGGAGGCCGAGGTGGGTGAATCGTTTGAAGTCAGGGGCTGGAGACCAGCTTAGTCAACATAGTGAGACCCCTATCTCTACTAAAAATACAAAATACAATTAGCCAGGCAAAGTGATGCATGCCTGTATACCAGCTACTAGGAGGCTGAGGCAGAAGAATCGCTGGAAACCGGGAGGAGGAGGTTGTAGTGAGGTAAGATCACGCCACTATACTCCAGCCTAGGTGACCGAGTGAGACTCTTATCTAAAAAATAAAAAAAGAAAATGAAAAAAAGGAGAGGGACAGTAAATTTGGCCTATGAATAAAAGTCTTTAACTCTTCACTCTGAAAATATCAACAAATTGACTCAAATCAGTGAGCCTACATTATGGATTGAAAATATATACTGTTTATTATTATATCACTGTAAATATATGTGTATATATAATATGATATACTGTGTGTATGTTTTTATGTTAATTATCAATTGATTTTCAACTCAGATCCTAAGAAAACACTTTAGCTTGTTAGAAGTAAAATAAATACTATTTTTGGTTTGATCCAAATAGCTTTTTAAATGAAGTTCTGTTGATCAAACAATTCATGCTGGCTACTTTTTTGCATGCCTCTATTATATTTGTAGAAATAATTTTCAGTGTAGAATTGATTTTGTTCTGTATTTTAAAGTTTATTTAATTCGCTCAGTCATCCTGCAACACAAGTAGATCGTATACCCATTTTACAGATGATGAAAATACAGGTTCTGAAGGTATAGATAACTCTACTGTGATCCCTATAACTTCAAATATTATACACTGTTTCTCACGCCTAAAGTTTTGTTTTATTTTATAATACTGAAAATCAGATTTTTTTAAAAGAGGAAATCTTTCATCCCAAAGGTTTATTGTTTCTCTGCTTATTTCCTGCCTAGTGTTGTGAGGACTACAGTAAGGTGTAGTGTGCATTAAAATGACTCTCTAGACAATCCAGGGGTCCAGAAATTCCCTAAAATATGTATTATCACTATTAGACTGCTAAGTTCACTATTGAAAAATAAGTGGCATTTATACTCTTCCAAAAAGGTAATGCCTGCTGGGCCACCCAGTGGTAAGATAACCCATGGCATAAAGTATTCTTTGAATTTAATTCCAGGAAGTATTGGTCTCTGATAATCTTTTTTTATTCTTATCAAATACAAACTTTATGTTTTTCTCTCTTAGCAGACAATAAATTATACCCACATTTATTTCTCAAATGTAAATTTTTTTTCTTTTTTTTCTGGTACACAAAACATTCTTTTGGTTTAACTTTTCTTTTAGGTGCAGGGGTTCCACTGCAGGTTTACAGATTATTTTGTCACCCAGGTACTTAGTCTAGTGTTCAATAGTTACCTTTTTCTTTTTCTTTCTTTCTTTTTTTTTTTTTTTTTTTTTTTTTTTTTTTTTTTTTTTTTTTTTTTTTTTTTTTTTTTTTTTTTTGTTTTTTGTTTTTTGTTTTTTTTGAGACAGAGTCTCACTCTGTGGCCCAGGCTAGACACAATCTTGACTCACTGCAACCTCTGCCTGTTCAAGCGATTCTCCCACCTCAGCCTCCTGAGTAGCTGAGACCACAGACATGCACCACCATGCCCGGCTAATTTTTGTAGTTTTAGTAGAGACAGAGTTTCACCATGTTGACCAGGATGGTCTCTAGCCCCTGATCTCAAGTGATCTGCCTGCCAACCAAAGTGTTAGGATTACAGGCGTAAGCCTGCACACCCAGCCAGTAGTTATTTTTTTTCTGATCTTTTGCTCCTTTCAGCTTTCACCATCAAATAGGCCCCAGTGTCTGCAAAACACTTTATGCTTCCTTTAGTGGACTTTGCTTTGCTGTTTTAAACAAAATAGGCTGTGAATCTAAAGACATTTTAAAATTATTGTAACTGCCTGAGATCTATAAAACCATATTTTGTCTCAAAGGAGATGAAGTTAAATAAATAAATGAGTCCTTTTTTTTTATTAATTTGTAATGAATATTTAAATTTTTTCTGTGCTTTTGTACAAAAATGCAATTATACGCTACTTACGTTTAACAGAAGGGGACAATTATTTAAAAGGGAAAAGGATAGTAACTAATAATTATGCCTTGGAAAAGGACTGAAAAAGTGTCAGTTTTTAATTAAGGGAAAGTAGACATCCTGAGGAAAACCACTTTCCTTCAATGATACATGTAGTTCGAGAAAGCTTTAAAAATGTGAGATCTCTGGCCAGGCGAGGTGGCTTCTGCCTGTAATTTCAGCAGTTTGGGAGGCTGGCAGATCACTTGAGGCCTAGAGTTCAAGAACAGACTGGCCAATACCCTAAAAATACAAAAATTAGTGAGATGGGGTCACGGGCATCCCAGCTACTCAGGAGGCTGAGACAGGAGAGTCACTTGAACCCGGGAGGCAGAGGTTGCAGGGAACTAAGATTGCACCACTGTACTCCAACCTGGGCAACAGGGCAAGACACTGTCTCCAAAAAAATAATAATAATAATAATTAAAAAATATGAGCTCTTTGTCTCTGAAATAATATGAAGTAAAATTTTTCCCATAACGGCCTCTTCAGGTCATATTTAACCCTTTCTATTTTGGGTCAAATATGTTACTTTCGAGTACTCATTTTTAAAGTTTTTTAAAACTTTGACTTACAAGATGCATATCCATGGGACTGTTTAATCATTGTGCCTAACAAAAGTGTAATTGCTGTTCTTTTTCATTTATGAATTGGGTAGATAATATCTGATGTTTTCCTGGCTTCAAAGATGTTATATTAGTGACTTCTATAGGTATATTAACTGGAAATACTGTATTTGCTATAAGTCATCTTTCTTAATATATGTTACATCTGGAGAAAAAAGCCTTCTGGTAAATAAGTGGTGGGTTGGAAGTGGTCTTAGAACCATATGACAGTCTTGTCAGTCAGAGTTTCTGGTCGGGTGCGGTGGCTCATGCCTGTAATCCCAGCACTTTGGGAGGCTGAGGCGGGCAGATCACATGAGGTCAGGAGTTCGAGACTTGCCTGGCCAATATGGCGAAACCCCATCTCTACTAAAAATACAAAAAAAATTAGCCAGGCTTGGGGTTGCATGCCTGTAGTCTCAAGCTACTTGGGAGGCTGAGGAAGGAGAATCACTTGAACCCAGGAGACGAAGATTGCGGTGAGCCGTGATCACACCACTGCACTGCAGCCTGGGTGTCAGAGCAAGACTCCGTCTCAAAAACAAAAACAAATAAGAATGTCTAATAAGGTGTTTATAATACTATGGCAGTTAACTTTCCTTTGAATAAAAATTTTAAATGATCTCAGGCATAGTTTTTTATAAGTGAGTATTGTTAAGAGTGCATGGCTAGGCTGGATGCGGTGGCTCACGCCTGTAATCCCAGCACTTTGGGAGGCCGAGGTGGGCAGATCACCTCAGGTGAGAAGTTCAAAACCAGCCTGGCCAACATGTTGAAACCCCATCTGTACTAAAAATACAAACCTGTTATACCAGCTACTCTCAGGAGTCTGAGACAGGAGAATTGCTTGAATTTGGGAGGCAGAGATTGCAAGGAGACAAGATTGTGCCATTAAGTGCCTGGCTAGCTTTATGCCCTCTAAGAGGAAGAACAGTTTGAGCAGAATGTTGGTATGATATGAGTTGTTTACAAACAAAAATTTTTTAAGCATTTTTTGGAAATAGGTTCTTCATATCTATTAATATTCAAGAATTCAAGAGTAAAACCAGATATACAAATATTACTTATGAATTGTGCCTAATTTTACTTTTATAATAAACTATTTTATTGTTATAAACATCGATTTTATTATGATAGAAATTTGTGGAAACACATATTAAAGAAGAGTCTTTGGATAAAGCAGGATATCATTTCACCCATAGTAAAAATATCCTGTCATAGCTGTTCTTTTCCTTTATTCTTTAGGTGTTGGTGTCTGTCCAGTCCCTTATATTAGTAGCTGAGCCATATTTTAATGAACCAGGATATGAACGGTCTAGAGGCACACCCAGTGGCACACAGAGTTCTCGAGAATATGATGGAAACATTCGACAAGCAACAGTTAAGTGGGCAATGCTAGAACAAATCAGAAACCCTTCACCATGTTTTAAAGAGGTATGTTCAATAAAATTAAGGAAATACTTTGTTTAAGACATTTTACAGTATAGACCGGGTATGGTGGCTCATACCTGTAATCTCAGCACTTTGGGAGGTCGAGGCTGGTGGATCACTTGAAGTCAGGAGTTTGAGACCAGTCTGGCCAATATGGTGAAACCCAGACTCTACTAAAAGAAAAAAAAAAAATAGAAAAATTAGGTGTGGTGGCAGGCACCTGTAATCTCAGCTACTTGAGAGGCAAGGGTGAACCTGGGATGCGGAGGTTGCAGTGAGCTGAGGTTGCACCACTGCACTCTAGCCTGGGCTACATTGGAGCAAGACTTCATCTCAAAAAAAAAAAAAAAATTTATAATACAGTTTGTTAGTGTTATACTTGCCTTTATATGTATCTAGTATATGAAACTTCAGGTTTTAGAGTTAATCCCAAAAGATAATTAATAAGCCTGGCCAATATAGCAAGACCCCATCTCTGCAAAATGTTTAAAAGTTTAGCTGGCACCTGTAGTCCTAGATACCTAGTAGGCTAAGGCAGGAAGTTTACCTGAGCCCAGGAGTTTGAGGCTGCAGTAAGCTGTGTTCACACCACTGCACGCCAGCATGGGCGACAGTCTCAGGAAAAAAAAATTGGTAGTATATAGTACAGATGAAGTATAAAACCATCTATATTCTAAAAGATGACCAGGCACGGTGGCTCACGCTCGTAATCCTAACACTTGAGGAGGCTGAGGCAGGCAGATCACGAGATTGGGAGATAAAGACCATCCTAGCCAACATGGTGAAACTACGTCCCTACTAAAAATACAAGAGCAATACTCCATCTCCTAAATAAATAAATAAATAAATAAGAACAAAATTTTTCCGAAATTTAGTCAGATGTCTTTTGCTTTTTATTTATTTATTTTATTTTTTGAGACAGAGTTGCTGTGTCACCAGGCTGGAGTGCAGTGGCACAATCTCAACTCACTGCAACCTCCACCTCCTGGGTTCAAGCAATTCTACTGTCTCAGCTTCCCCAGTAGCTGGGACTACAGAAGTGTGCTGCCACACCTGGCTAATTTTTGTATTATTAGTAGAGACAAGGTTTCACCATGTTGGCCAGGTTGAATTTGAACTCCTGACCTCAGGTGATCCACCTCCCTCGGCTTCCCAAGGGTCTAGGATTACAGGCGTGAGTTACCGTGCCCGGACTTTTCTTTATTAGTTACCATTCTACTGTCCAACTCTCTAAATACATTTCTAAAATATTTCTCAGAGAACATTTTTATTGAAGATGTTTTCTTTTTTTTATTTTTATTTTAGAGGAAGACAGAGGAATCAAGATGGTTTCTAAATTTGTTTTGAAAATAGAAATTTTGCCTGTGTGTGTGTGTGTGTGTGTGTGTGTGTGTGTGTGTGTGTGTGTGTGTGTATATGAGAAAAGGAAAATGACTCTTTTTTTTTTGAGACAGGGCCTTGTTCTGTCACCCAGGCTGAAGTGCAACCTCCACCTCCCTGTTTCAAGTGATTCTCGTGCCTCAGCCTCCCGAGTAGCCAGGACTATACGTGTTCACCACCATAACTGGCTAATTTTTTGTATTTGTTAGTAGAGACCAGGTTTTACCATGTTAGCCAGGCTGGTTTTGAACTCCTGACCTCAGGTGATCTGCCCGCCTTGGTCTCCCAGAATGTTGGAATTACAGGTGTGAGCCACTATGCCCAGCCACATTTCCTTTTCTTTAGGAAAAAATAATATGACTTTCCAAAACCTGTCTTAATATATTGAAGTGGTTTTATTTTTTCATTTCATCCTGAAGTATGACTGTGGCTGTGTGTGTGTGTGTGTGTGTGTGTGTGTGTGTGTGTGTGTGTGTGTGTGTATAGCTCTTTGCCTTTGCCTATGATTAGTTGTCTCCCCATAGTATGCCAAAATACAATTATACTTTTCATCTGCCATATCAAATTACTTTAGCACCACAACCTGCTATAATTGTGTCTAGAAACGCTTTTCTTTCCTAAAATTATTTCACTTGATCATGAATTTTTAAAGTTGTGCTGGAAAGTTAACATTTTAGAGGAGAAAAATGGTGTATTTACCTGACATAAAATTGATATTTAATATAACTATGCAAATATTCTGCATAAATACTATCTTCATCAGATATCATTGATGAATATTTCTTTTTCTTTGGCTTTTGCTTTTACTAAATAAATTTTATATACCAGTGTCCTTTGAATGACAAAGTTGGATGCTTTACTTTTGCAAAGATCGTACCATTGCACTCCAGCCTGGGCAGCAGAGTTAGACTCTGTCTCAAAAAAAAAAAAATGTAATTTATTGGTTTATGCATATTATTTTTTTCAGGAAGGATAAACGCAGGGAACTCAGAGAAGAGGGTGACTTTTACAAAAGCAAATATGTATAGTTTGAGACAATCATCCTTCTCACTCTTTAGAAACTATCTTGCATTAAAGGAGCCACTCCCTGTCCGTGTATGCTTTCTCAGTTTTCCTAATCAAATGCCACTCACTACTCTGAATGCCCTGGGCTTTTTGTTTTTGTTTATTGTTGTTTTTTAAAAATATCTTTTTCTGGTACACTCACTTCCCATCTAATTCTGTTGTTAGCATGGTTCTTCATTTAAAGCCAGCTGAGTCGTACTTAACTTTTGTATCCCAGAGGCTTCAAACCCAATAACTGTTAAATATGGTGAGGGTCGTATTGGTGTTTGACATTCATTCCCAGAGTTTTCTAGTGATTTTTCCTTTGTAGGTTTGACTGATTGTTCTTTAGGAAAGATATGCTTGCTGGGCAATCCTCAACCAGAATACAGAGTAATATTTCCAAATTGATAACTGCTTTCTAATTTAAATTTGTTAGAAATAGACTCTTACTACTATACCTTGGTAGACATTTTACTGAGTTTTTCAAAGAGAGAATTTTTTTTTAATCACAAATGTAAACCACAGTAATAATAAGGAAATTTAACTTCCTAAAATAAAATCCTGTCTATAAATTAACCAGAAGATAAAATTAAGCAACCGAGTATAGTGCCGTTTCTGGGGATCCCTTCAGATTTCTGTGTGAATGCCTTTGGCATTTAGAATATACTTATCTAGGTGTTCTTTGAGTTATCTTTTAAAGGCAGAAATTTCTCTGTTGTCAATACTTTTAAAATCCTTTTCTCCTGGTTACTTATTTATTTGCATTTGCCTTCTGAATATATTGTATCATATGTGTCTTGTGGTCTCTGTATAAGATTAATTTTCCAAGTGTCTGACCGGGATTGTACGTTCTTTTCTGCTATAAATTTCATGTATGTGTATTTCAACAAATGTCATCTCAAATAATGAGCTTGATTTTTCCCTGCTAATGATGTAGAGTTGACTAAATTGAGTTTTGTGGACAGAAAAACATTGCAGTGTCTGTATATTTATTTATTTAAATATATTTGTTATAATATTCTAAATATTTAAATATATTTATAATTCATTTCTTTTTAATGTCATATACTGTCTTTTTAAATTCTGACTGTAAACACTGCTTATTCTCCTGCTTACTTTTTCTCAAGGTTATATACAAACATTTTTACATGAAAAGAGTTGAGATAATGGCCCAATGTGAGGAGTGGATTGCAGACATTCAGCAGTACAGCAGTGATAAGAGGGTAGGCAGGACTATGTCTCACCATGCAGCAGCTCTCAAGGTGAGTAGCCTTTCTAAGACGAGCCTTGTTGCTTTAAGAATTGTGTAATTATTGACAGAACCATGTCTACCAGAAGATAACAGGAGGGAGGGAATTAAATAAACATAAAATTTATTTTAAGTTCAGAGGAATAAATTGTTACTCAAAAGTCTATAGAAAAGATTTTTTTTTTAATAGACAAGAGTCTCACTCTGTCACCAGACTGGAGTGCAGTGGCTCGATCTCGGCTCACTGCAACCTCTGACTCTCTGGTTCAAGCTATTCCCCTGCTTCAGCCTCCCAAGTAACTGGGATTACAGGCACGTGTCACCATGCCCAGCTAATTTTTGTATTTTTACTAGAGACAGCGTTTCACTATGTTGGCCAGGATGGTCTCAATCTCCTGACCTCGTGATCCACCCGCCTCAGCCTCCCAAAGTGCTGAGATCACAGGTATGAGCCACCGGGCCTGGCAAATTACTTTTTTTGACAGTAGATTGGCAGTTCCTAAAATAAAAAGTGGATACAAGGACTGAGTCAACAAGAGTTTTGTAAACTTCCTTGAAAATAATGACGACAAGATGTGCTCCATGAATGCCTTTTCTTTTTTCTTTTTCTCTTTTATTTTGAGACCAGGTTTCATTCTGTTGTCCTGGCCTAGAGTGCAGTGGTGGCATCATAACTCTGTAACCTTGAACTCCTGGGCTAAAGCAGTTCTCCCACCTCTGCTTCCCATGTAGCTGGGACTACAGCCAGGTGCCACGGTGCCCAGCTAAATTTTTTTATTTTAAATTTTGTAGAGATGGAGTCTTACCCTGTTTCTTAGGCTGGGCTCAAGTGCTTCTCCCACTGCAGCCAACCAAATCACTGGGATTATAGGCATGAGCAACCGTGCCAGAGTTGAAGGATTTCTTTTTTTTTTTTAAGACAGGGTTTCACCATGTTGGTCAGGCTGGTCTTGAACTCCCGACCTCAGATAATCTGCCCGCCTTGGCCTCCAGGATTTCTTTTATTTCCCTAGTCTTCCTCTAGGCCTCTTATCTTCCAGAATTGTATTACTTGGAGTAATGAGAGAGATATGAGTTGCAGACCCTCCCACAGCTGATGGTGGCAGTGGCTGTGTTAGGGCAGACAATCAGTTGTTTTCAATTTGGACATTCACAGAATATAAATGTAAAATGTGATGGTCTGGAAGACTTTTTATTTTGCCTGCAATGGAGATCTTTATAACAGCTTTCCTTTTATCCTGCATCTGAATGTCTTTATTCATCTCTGCTCTTCATACTCCACCAGTATCCTCCCTTTCTCTAGCTTCAGGTTTTTCTATTTCTACTGGCTCCTTCTAACTTAAAAGCTGTCTTCACTTCAAACAACTAGATGACGATAAGGATTTGTTAGTTCTTTAGAAGTGATTTTTTAAAAGATCCCTGTCTTTTCAGGATAGGTACAGAAATATTTGTGAATGACAAAGTGTGTGATGTCTGGGATTTACTTCAAAATAAAATGAGAAAGGGAAAGTGTGGGAATATAGATGAAAGAAGATGGGCCATGAGTTGATAATGGTTGAAGCTGTGTGATGGATGCATAGGAGTTCATTGTACTATTCTGCCTACTTCTATGTATCTTTGAGTTTTTTCACTATAAAAATGTTTTTAAGAAGAGAAAAACACTTGCAGAAAATTTCTCTAAGCTAGTTCTATTTTGCCACTATTATTATGAAACAAGTTGTCTGCTTTCATCATTAGACTACAGCAATGAACACTTCTTTCCTCCATTTTTAACTACTGTCTCACTAATCAACCTTTTGCAGTTTTTTTTTACCAAAGTTACGCTGTCTTCAGTTCTCAAAGCCAGTGACCCCGGCTCACTTCTCTGTTCACTTCGTCTGCTCTCCCTCCTACGGGCCCTTACACATGGTTTCCATTTTCCCCTACTTTTCAGTTCTTCTGCTTGCTCACCTCCATTCATTTTTCAGCATAAATTTCACTTCATGGAACCTTGTTTGGTTTTTGTTTTGTTTTTTTTTGAGATGCAGTCTCTCTCTGTCGCACAGGCTGGAGTGCAGTGGCGTGATCTTGGCTCACTGCAATTTCCCCTTCCTGGGTTCAAGCAATTCACCTGCCTCAGCCTCCTGAATAGCTGAGATTACAGGCATCTGCTTCTACACCTGGCTCATTTTTGTATTTTTATTTTTGTTATTTATTTTTATTTATTTTTTCGAGATGGAATTTTGCTCTGTCATCTGCCACTATGCCCAGCTAATTTTTGCATTTTTAGTAGAGACAGGGTTTCACCATGTTGGCCAGGCTGGTCTCAAATTCCTGACCTCTAGTGATCTGCCTGCCTCAGCCCCCCGAAGTGCTAGGATTACAGGAGTGAGCCACCACACGCCGCCTGACTGATAGACTATATTAGATAATTTCAGTATAAGCGTTCCTAAGCCCCTGTGCCTACCGGTTAAAACATTCATAACATTTGTGTATTGCTTGTCTTTTGTACTATACTTTTCATCTGTAGACTATCTTGACTTTTCTACTTACACTCTTCTTAATTCTTTCTGTGTGTTTTCCTTTTTCTTTTTTTCTGAGCGATTGTTTATCTAAAGGCTTACTTTTTGGCCTTCGGAACTACTTTTTTTCTCTTTCTGTTTTTCCTTCATTGTTTCTGTAACCCTAACTTTGGCCATTTACTCTCTAGAAGTAACTCTTTAGACCGATGTCAGCTCTTAGCTTTCTCTTTAATTGTATTAATTGACATTTTTTACTTAGATGCCCTGTCATCATCTCCTTAAAGGAGATTTTCCTCAAATCAAGTTTTCTAGCCTTCTATTCACTTAATTTTACTTGATTTTAAGCCATTTTTCTCTGTCTTAGAATCTTCAGGTATTATGTATCTCATCCTTCATCCAGCACCCCTGGTCAGTACTAGGTCCTGTCAGTGTTGCCTCATGATGGGATTGCCCTCCTCCCCAACCCATGATTTCTGTTAAGTTCCCACAGCTTTGTCTGTTTGACCAACTTCTTTATACCAGGTTCTCCCCCTTTTCAGTTCCTTCTTTAGTACATTACTAGACTGATCTTCCCCAAACATGTGTTTAGATATGTTTTTCACTAATACAAGACTTTAGTGGCTCAAGTCCAGCTTCTTTTCATTCAGTGTCTTCCTTATATCCCACAGCCTTTTACTGTATTTCTTCTGTGTCACTGTCACCTGGAATTTGCCATCTTTGAATTAATCCAACATTCTATCATTTTAACTATACATTTTCTGTTGAGTGCTGCACAAGAAAAGTACATAATTGGCTGGGCACGGTGACTCATGCCTATAATCCCAACACTTTGGGAGGCCAAGGCAGGTGGATCACTTGAGGTCAGGAGTTCAAGACCAGCCTGGCCAAGATGGTGAAACCCCAACTCTACTAAAAATACAAAAATTAGCTGGACGTGGTGGCATGCATCTGTAGTCCCAGCTACTTGGGAGGCTGAGGCAGGAGAATCACTTGAACCCAGGAGGCAGAGGTTGCAATGAGCTGAGATTGCATCACTGCATTCTAGCCTGGCGACAGAGTGAGACTCCATCTCAAAATAAATAAATAAACAAAAATATATAAATTAGTTGAGTGTGGTGGCTCATACCAGTAGTACCAGCTGCTCGGAAGGCTAGGCCTCCCCTGAACCTGGGAGGTGGAGGTTGCAGTGAGCCGAGATCACGCCATTGCTCTCCAGCCTATGCAACAAGAGTGCAAAATTCCATCTCAAAAAAAGAAGAAGAAAAGTATGTAGTTGTTCAGCTTGACTCCCCAGTAAAATCATGGTATCCCTGTATTAGGCTTTCTTGCATTGCTATAAGGAAATCCTTGAGACTGGGTGATTTATAATGAAAAGACATTCAATGGGCTCATGGTTCTGCAGGCTGTACAGGAAGCATGGAGCTGGCATTTACTCCACCTCTGAAGAGGCCTCAAGGACCTTTTACTCATGGCAGAAGATGAAGCAGGAGCAAGAAGGTGTAGGGGCGTGGGAGGTGCCACACTTTACAACAACCAGATCTTGTGATAATTAACTGACTATCTCAGGATAGTACCAATCCATGAGGAAATTGTCCCCATGATCCCCATTTTTCTCACCTCCAACCTGGAGATTACAATTTCAACATGAGATTTGGGCAAGGACATATATCCAAACTAGATCAATTGCCGACCTTAACTGGGTCCTCATTCTTGTCAGATTTTTCTTTCTCCTTCCCTGGTTAGTGTTTTCACCTGTTGTCCACAGTGGAAGGGAAATCAAGGCAAGGGAAATTTTCACTTACCAGCCTGTAAATGTACTTTGAAACTTTGCAAGTAGCTGCAAGGATATAGTTGGTTTTTTCTATTTATTTGTCTTATAATTTCAGCCAGAATTTTAGACTGTAAGCTTAAAGATTTTATTATCCTCATTCTACTTATTGCCTTTATGTTGCTGGTATTTAACACAGTGCCTCACACATAAAACTGTTCTGTAAATGTTGGTTAGCTAATTTTCAAAGTCAGTTATTGACATAATTAATTTTAAAAGCCCTTTGTTGATTATTTAAGCTCATTTCTTATCAGAAAATTATGAATCAAATCTTTACATTTGTAGACAACCAGCCACTCCCAATACATGCCTATATCCTTTTGTTAATTGCAATGTAGAGCAAAACAAAGTTTATTTAATCTCTGTAGATCTTCTTTTTAATTTAATTTTTAAGAAAATTCTAATGACAGGCTGGGCACAGTGGTTCACACCTGTAATCCCAGCACTGTGGGAGGCCGGCAGGTGGATTGATTGAGGTCAGGAGTTCGAGACCAGCCTGGTTAACAAGGCGAAACCCCATCTCTATAAAAAACACAAAAAAATTAGCCAGGCATGGTGGTGCACACCTGTAATACCAGCTACTCGGGAGGCTGAGGCACAAGAATTGCTTGCACCTGGGAGGTGGAGATTGCAGTGAGCTGAGATCATGCCACTGCCCTCTAGCATGGGTGGCACAGTGAGACCTTGTCTCAAAAAAACAAAAACAAAAAAAATTCTAATGATAAAATTATTTCTAAGGTGTATTTGGAGCATTAAGTGAGAAAATTAGTGTGAACAGATATAAATGAACAGACATTTTATGTATGGCCTACTACCTGATAAATACTTGTTTTCATTTGCTGAAGTATCAGTGGATTTATTTTGCTTTATGTACTTTTCTCTCAAAAACATTTAGCCAGAGTCAGCATATATAAGAAGTCAAGGGATTACAGTGTTTAATTTAAAAGAGTTTATAGGCCAGGCACAGTGGCTCACACCTGCAATCCCAGCTCTTTGGGAGGTCAAGGCAGGTGGACTGCTTGAACCCAGGAGGTTGAAACCAGCCTGGGCAAAATGGTGAAACCCCATCTGTACAAAAAATAAAAAATTAGGTAGGCATTGTGCTTCATGCCTGTAGTCCCAACTACTTGGGAGGCTGAGGTGGGAGGATTGCTTGAGGTTACGTGAGCTTGGATTATGCCACTGCTCTCCAGCCTGGATGACAGAGCAAGGCGATCAAGGGCAAGAGTTCGAGACCATCCTGGCCAATATGGTGAAACCCTGTCTCTACTAAAAATCCAAAAATTAACTGGTTGTGGTGGCACACTCCTCTAGTCTCAGCTACTCTGGAGGCTGAGGCAGGAGAATCACTTGGACCCTGGAGGCGGAGATTGCAATGAGCCGAGATCATGCCATTTCACTCCAGCCTGGCAACAGAGCAAGACTCCGTCTCAAAAATTAAAAAAAAAAAAAAAAAAGAAAAAGAATGTATGTATCTAACTAATAATGTCCTATCAGTTTTCAGTAGTGCTATTTTTGTGACAGCTGGGGAGCATGGGTAGCATCTACTGCTATGTTACTGAGGTCTTTTCAGCAACATCAGTTATTCTGAGGTTAGAGATTCTTTTCAGTTTTTGTTGTTGTTGTTGGTTGTTTGTTTTTTGATTTTTGGAGATGCCCTGAAGGTATCTTGTCAGCTTTGCTTACTACCTGCTATATTAAGTGTCTGTAACAGTGGCTTGCACAAGGAGGGGCTCGGTAAATATTTGTGGGCTTAATGCTTTAGGCTTTGTTAAAATCCAATTCCTGCCTCAAATGATGTTGTGTAGAGGGTTTACATTTCTAACATAAGTCCTTTTTTCCTGCATAGCGTCACACTGCTCAGCTTCGTGAAGAGTTGCTAAAACTTCCCTGCCCTGAAGGCTTGGACCCTGACACTGACGATGCCACAGAGGTATGCAGGGCCACAACAGGTGCTGAGGATACTCTAATGCACGATCAGGTTAAACCCAGCAGCAGCAAAGAACTCCCCAGTGACTTCCAATTATGAGCTGCGTTGACATGGACTTCATAGACACAAAGGCTTCGAAGCACAAGCCAAATATGTCAATATTTGTATGTAAGAAACTAATTATGTAATAGGTAATGAAACTGAAACTATACTATGCTCTTAAGGAGATCCAGTTTAATTCAAGGTGATCTTTTATTTACCTGTACAGGAGTGTAAACTTTTTTGTGCTTTTATTTTTAATTGTGAGAACCACTGATTGGTTTGTTCAACAAATTTGTGTATACAAAAAATGGGTAAATCACTGCTATATAAGGGAAACTACCTTAGGAAAGAATGTTTACTGAATGTTTATTTTATTTTTTTTTTACTGTAGAGTGAGGGGTTGTTAACAAAGAATATATATTGGTCATTCTTACAACTACTATTTAAAGTCAGCAACTTTTCACTGAATTTGATAGATTTTATGTTTGGCCATATCTTCATGCTCACATTTGATTTCTGAAGACCTCCTACATACACTTCAATAAAAGTTAAATGGACATACTCCCTCTTTTTTGATTTACTGGTACATTTTTTAAATAATAAATCTGCCATAAAATGCATTATATCTGGAGACTTGCACTTGTATGGATGAATTTATTACATTCAACATATTTAATTTTATGCCTTTAATTCTAAGATGCAGAAAAAATAAATGAACATGATTTTATTCTATGCCAACATTTGGGCCTCTGAATGTATCTGTTATTTGAATTTAAGTATATGAAAAGGAATGGTCAATTTGAAAGTCATTCTAAACTGAGTTTTTTTTTCTAAAGGGCTCCTCTTTTCCTGGACTATGTGGTTTTATGACTAAAGTCACATGTATGTATTAAACATTGAGGCTCTGTAGAGGAGAGAGGATGTACCTCTCTGGTGCTGTTACAGTACATTCTGTACCTGCCATACAGGCTCATTTTCATGCAAATTCTTCCTGGAGCCAAATAAATAAAGACTTAGGTGAATTAGTATGTCTTGTTTCTAAACCACTTTGCCATGGTGTGAAATGCTATTTCTACAAAGAATTGAACACTTTCAAGACATAGGCATGGGAAAACAAAGGATGTTTTTCCAAGACCAGTTTCCATAGGGAAAAGACTAAGGTGATTCTTGACAGTATTTTTATAAAATAAAAGTGGTAGCCATGCATGGTGGCTCACGCCTGTAATCCCAGCACTTTGCCGAAGCAGGCAGATCACCTGAGGTCAGGAGTTCGAGACAAGCCTGGCCAATGTGGTGAAACACCGTCTCCACTAAAAATACAAAAATTAGCCCAGCATGGTGGTGGGTGCCTGTAATTCCAGCTACTTAGGAGGCTCAGGCAGGAGAATTGCTTGAAACTGGGAGGCGGAGGTTGCAGTGAGCTGAGATTGTGACATTGCACTTCCAGCCTGGGCAAAGTTTTTCAAACTTTGTTTGGAAAAAAAAAAAAGTGACGTGGAAATCCTGAATCTGGAGCTGACCAGGAGAAGCTGTATTCTGAAAGGTCAGTTTGAAGAAAAAGAGGCTCTTAGGGAAATGATACTCTCTTATGTACAAAGTATAGAACTCCTTTAGCACGGATAAAGGGGGAATGAATAGTATTTGGACAGGAAATCAAAGATTCCAAAACACATAGTGTTAGGTCTGGTAAGGGTAGTGAGCTACACTGATAATGACAAAATAGTAGTAGTTTATGAGAAGGAAAAAAGTTTCATGTCACCCACAGACATAGCTAAAATCTATAAAAATTATCAGCAATAATAAAGGACAGTAATTAATCCTCTAGGCTATTTTTTTGTTGTGTTTATTTTTGGAATGTGAGTGCTGGATGATAAAAGCTACTATGACATGTATTGTTTGCCTTCAATATAAAATGAAAGTAACAATACCAGTACTATAAGGTCCAGTTCATATTTTTTTAAAACGAAAGTCTAAATACCTAAATTGTAACCAATTATATTAAAACGTTCCATCTGAGATCCAGACTTTATGTCAACAAACATTTGAGCACTTAGCACTTATTTTTTACTGGTTGCAAGTTCCTGCACTTAAGGAGTTGAATGACAGACATGAAAACATGTCAGTGCAATCTGTTAAGTTCTCTGGTAGAATTATTTACAGGGTAATATTGGGAGCACAGAGGAGAAAACCCTTATCTCGGCAAAATGTTGGGTTGGCACTGAGGTGATAATGGTTAGAAAAGGCTTCCTAAATGCGGATATCCTGAGTCTTGAAGGATGAGGATAAAGAAGTTAACCAGGCAAAAACAAGATAATCCAGACACAGGAGAGCAAAAGGAGAGCTCAGATAGATGGCATCATGTTAGATGTTGCAGGATTTTTAACAGGCAAGGTGAGGATAGTCGAATGAGATGGGAGGCAGTGGTTTTGGAAAAAGGGGTCAGTTCATCCCAGGCCTTTGCTTGCCCTGTTGAGCTTTGACATCCTGTGGGTGAAGGAGAACTCTGAAGTAGCTCTAATTAAGGAAGCAACTTGATTAGACTATTTCAGGAAGATCATTCTGCAAGCTGTTGGGAAGCAAGATGAGTTATAAGCCTACTCTAAAATCCAGGCAATAGGTCATAAACTAGGGCACACAAAGTGTGGAGAGGAAGAGGCAATTGACAGGACTTTGGGAAATACATGTATCTTGGTATGAGAATAACTTCTGCATGTTTCAGGCTGGGGAGCCAGGGGAGAAGTCCTTGGGGAAGGATGGAGCAAAGCCTAAATGACCTGGGTGGAAGAGCACATGCAGAGAACTTGAAGAGATGTGAAAATCAGTAAAGTGAATTCTCTTAATGAAAAGTAAAAAAGTAAAGCTGCTTAAGTACCTTCTTAGCATTAAGACAATAATCTCCAAAGTCAGAAAAATGTAAAATGTACTGTAGGCTGGTTGTGGTGGCTCACACCTGTAATCCCAGTACTTTGGGCGGCCGAGGTGAGAGGATTGCTTGAACTCAGGAGTTTGAGACCAGCCTGGGCATCATGGCAAAAACCCTGTCTCTACAAAAAATACCAAAATTAGCTGGGCCTGGTGGCACATCCTGTAATCCCAGCTACTCGGGAGACTGAGGTAGCAGGATTGCTCGAGGGCCCAGGACGTCAAGGCTATAGTGAGCCTAGATCCCATGACTGCACTCCAGCCTGGGCAACAGCAAGACCTTGTCTTTAAAAGAAAAGTAATAAATGTACTTAAGCCATCTCTTACTGTTGGACAGTTTGGGATTGCTTTTGTCTCTGCTTTTCTGATTATAACTAATGCTATGATGAGCATGATCTTTGTTTTCTTATGATAAACCCTAGAAGTAGAATTCCTAGGTCAAAGTTTTTGATATATAATGACTGCTTTCCTGAGAATTACTGATGACACTTGGAAAATCATTTAGTGTTTCGTACAGGAGAGCTCCCAGTTTTTTAAATTTAAATTAAAAAAAAAAAAGGAAAATCATTTAGTGTTGCCATGTGTTGGCCAGCATTGAGGATTATAATTTTTTTTTTATTTTTTATTTTTTAGAATAAAAACAATAAAAGAGGGAAAGAAAGAGGAAGAGAAAGAGGGAGAGAGAACGGGATTCTTGTTTTATTGCCCAGGCTAGAATACAGTCTAAAAATGGATATTAAAAACCTCTTTTATGCCAATAATTGTGCTTAACAATGGAGACAGGAAGGAATAGGGGATGAAAATAACAAATAAGCAGACAACCAATATTTTATTTAAACCTGTGAAATGCTA
>PVKP010009944.1:0-66351 GCA_004027715.1 Plecturocebus donacophilus | reverse complement strand
TTCTTCCTCTCCCTCTCATCCCGTCACCTGTCCCTGCATCTTGTTCAGGGCTCACCTTAATTATTAATAACTCAGAGATACTTTCTGTAATCTCTCAATGTTTCGCTAGCATTGTGGTCTTTCCTTAAGATGACACTTTTCACACTATTTTTTAATTACTTGCTTATATTTTACCTTTCAAAGTAGAAGATAAAATGTATGAGGGCAGAAAATGTGTCTACTTTGTTTCTTTGCAAATCTGATACTTCTAGTATATTTTAGTCGCTATAAATATTCTTGAAATGAATAATTCTTATGTGTGCAATAATAAGAGCTTCATTTAACTGGCTATATTCTCAAAGTCTCCCAGGTATCTCATGTTATTTTGTAATGATAATGAAATTCACATACTTGTGATAGTACAGAAAAGAAATATATCAGTTTCTAATTCACAGGTCATTTTCCCCACTTTCCATATCTATCTCACTATGAGACAAACACTCGGAATGAAGAATACAGTCATTCCCGCCTGAAAATGCAAAGCGAACAGAATAAAACGATTAGGAATAGGTTTACCTTAGGCAGGGGTTTGACAGGTTTGCAGTAGAGTCCTACAATAAATTCAAAATTAAATAAGAGTGAGTGAGGAAACTCCAAATCCCAACTGATTCGAATGAGCCACATTTCAGCTTTTCCCATTGTCTCAGATAACTGTAGTGCATTTTCCTGAAGAAAATAAAATTATCATGTGAATATGCCAGGCAATTTTCTAAAATTATTTGAATTAATGTAGCCAAAAATGTTTGTGTCTTGTTAAAGCAAATATAAATGTGCAAATTTATACATAATTTATGTTTTATAGATGTTGTTCCTACATATATAAATAAAATGTGTGGGTAGACTCTAATGTCACATCAGTATATCCATAATCATGAATGATTATTAAAATGAGTCACTTTACAATTAAACATAGATTTTTTCTCTCTAAAGTACAAAAGTAACCATTATAAATTTAAAAACTCCTTGTATTCCACCATCAGTTAATCCTACTGTAACCATAGACATATCTTTTTTAAGAGTATTCAGTCTATTTTCTACAATTTAGGAAGCTATTTATTTCCTTAATCTTTGATTCTCCAAATGAATTGTAAGGTTTTAAAGTTTCTAGTAACTATTACTGCATTTGATTCATTTTAGGTGACTAATAATATTTGTTTATTAATAATATTAATATTGAAAAAGCTGGAAAAGTTTTACAAGTTATTAAAATAGTTATTTGTGCTCAGCCTTAATTTAGGTTGATATTTTCTTTCATGGAAAGATACAGTTTTTAAAATATAAACTAATAATTACATGTTCACTCTTTAACAAGATTTTGGCCCTTAAAATATATGATTTTTAAGCAGTTGTGAGGGAATACGGAAGTCTGAGAAACCTCAAATTATAGCTTTTTGCATCTGGGACAGAGACACTATTCCACTCAAATGTGAAGGAATCCTCATAATAATAATATAGAAAAATATTTTAATTTTCTAAATTAGGAAACTAAGTTACATAGGGGAAACAATGTCCTAATGCTAAATAAATAGTTGTAGAAATTTATATGTAATCTACATGTCTGCCCTCATCAAGACATTTATTGAAATTTCTAATGACTATTTTAAGGACAAAATAAAAGCATTGTAAAATGGATATGTAATTGCTTAGAGAAATACTCAGTGGTTGAATTTGCAGGATTATGTCTTACTGGAGTGTCCTGTACAATTGATGGTTCCAGAATTCTAATTTACCCTACAATATCAGCCTTTCCATAGTGTTTGTGAGACTGATCATCTTATATTTTCATTTTGTCATTTCATTTACAAAAAAACACACTCCTCTGATTTTATATTCCTAGAAAGTCACTTTTAAAGGCACAGGGAAAGTTAGGACTTAACCCCAAATTAAAAACATGACTTACCTAGAACTTCACTGTAAAACTGGTCTCACTTCTTCATATCAAATGTTTGGAACCAAAAGTCAAAATAAAGCACATATATAGTATTTCTTACTCTCTCCATGAATGTCATCAAACCACTTAATTCTGACAGAATAACAGCTATATAGGAAGGTGAAAATAGAAATCCTCCACTATAATTCTCAAATGTGTAGCCAGGAGAGAAGTGAAGACTACACAAAGGATATTTTTAATAGCTCAGCCAGTAGCTCTCCACGGGGACCAATGGCATTTGCATGAATGACATCAGACCTTGATTCTTGTAGGTTTGTCCTAAGTTTCTTGTTCAAAACTACATCCTTACTGAACTTTTCAGAATAATCAGAATATTCCCAAAGAAGTTTTTACATTAGTGAAAAATATGTTCAAAATATATGTTTTGGAAGATCGTGTGTTCATTTAGTAATCTGTTGTGTGAAAAAAAAATGCAAAATCATCTTTAGTTACAGATGTAGAATAAATCTCAAATGTAGTAATAAATGATACGTTGGGATCAACAAGAATGGAAGCTGACAATGTTAGAACAGTCACTTCATAACCTCTCTGCACAAGTTTTTCCAGGATTCTTTTTATATTCATCCAATGACTGTATTCCATGGGCCACACCAGCACCTTTCCACAACTCCCAGAGCTAAAGTAATCACTCAGCTGTATCAGTAGAAGGACTGAAGTCCATTTTATAGCCATCTTGATGAAATACAATGCCTCTTTTTAAATTGTTGTTCCCTCTGCCATTCTTACGTTTTGTTTTTATGCAAGAATAAATCAATCTGGAAGTTAAAATAAAACTCTTACACCTCAAAGTAAATACACTATATAAGTAGTCTGAACATGTCAATGGCAAGTAGAAAAACAAAAGGTAGATGACCCTGTGTTTACACGAATGTATTTAATGTTTCTTTTGCGTTTTTAAGTGCTTTCAACCAGCCAAAATCAATGATTTTGAACGAGAAGTCATCTCTTTTATGTAATATATTTTAGAATATTGCCAAAAATAGTGGCAAGAGAGAGGCTCTTTTGTCTTCCTTCTCCTTGACATAGAACTAGAGATAAAATAATTATATGGATGAATAAGCATTTTTTAGAGTGTTTTCATAAAAAGACTTTAGTCATGACTTTTTGACATGTAATTCACAAACTATGTAATTCATCAATCTAATGTGTATGTATTAGTCTGTTATCATGCTGCTAGTAAAGACATACCCAAGACAGGGTAATTTATAAAGGAAAGAGGTTTAATTGACTTACAGTTTCACATGGCTGGGGAGGCCTCACAACCATGGCAACAGGCAAGAGAGAGAGCTTGTGCAGGGGAACTCCCACTTATAAAACCATAGGAATTCATGAGACTTATTCACTACCACAAGAGCAGTATAGAGGAAAGCACCTCCATGATTCAATTATCTCCACCTGGCCCCACCCTCGAAACGTGGGGATTACTACAATTCAAGGTGAGATTTGGGTGGGACACAGCCAAACCATATTAGTGTACAATTGAATGTTTCATTGTATATTAACGGACTTGTGAAATCAGAAAATAATTTTAGAATAGGCTCATCTCCCAAAAAGAAGTACTTTATTATTAGCTGTCAACCCCACCCTGTGCAATTTCTGCAACTCCAGAGTCCTAGGCAACCAGACACTAATCTACTATCTGTCTCTATGGGTTTTACTTTTCTAGATATTTCGTAATAATGGAATCATAAAATATGTGGTCTTTTGTGGTTGGTTTTCGCTTTTAATAATATTTTAAAGACTCATTCATGTTATTTAAAGTATCAAGATTTCATTCATGTTTATTTCCAAATAATGTTGTGTAGTATGGATATACTACATTTTGTTTATTATTCATCAGTTAATGAACATTTGAGTTTTTTCCAATTTTTTGCTATCATGAATAATGTTATTTATTACAATTCACGTACAAGTTTTGTGTAGACATATTTTCATTTCTCTTGGGCATATACCTAGAGATGGAATTGCTAGGTCACATGTTAGCTTTATGTTTAACTTTTGAAGAATTATTAGACTGTTTTCCAAAGTGGCCATTTAATTTTTCAGTCTCATTAGGAATATATGAGGGTTCCAATTCCTCCGCATCCTTGACAACACTTGTTATTAATTGTCAAAACAAACAACATTTGTTTACTAGGCTCTTTCCCTATTGAACTGTTTTATCACTCTTGCCAAATATCAATTGACCATTAACGTATGTTATATTCCAGGATTCAAAAACCTATTCCATCAATCTATATATGTCTATCTGTATGTCTATGCCGCATTTTCTTTATTACTGTAGATTTACAGTTGGCTTCAAAATCAGGACATATAAGTACCCCAACTTTGTTATTTTGAAGATTATTTTGCTATTTCTAGGTCCCTTAAGTATCTAATATGAATTTTAGGATCATCTTATCAATTTATGCTATGAAGTCAGCTATGGTTTTTATAAGGATTGCATTGAATTTATATATTATTTAGGGGAGTATTGTCATTTATAAAATATTAAGTGTTTCAGTTCAGGAAATACTTAAGATGTGTTTCCAATTAGATGTGTCACAAATGAATGGAAAAACATTCCATGGTCACGGATAGGAAAAATAAATATTGTTAAAATGGTCACATTGCCCAAAACAATTTACAGATTCCATGCTATTCCTATCAAAGTACCAATGATATTTTTCACAGAATTAGGAAAAAAGCATTCTAACATTAATTTGGATATAAAAATGCTCACTATCATTAATCATTCTAAAAATACTAATAAAAACCATAATGAGAGATCATCTCACACCAGTCAGAATATCTATTATAAAAAGCCCCAAAATAAGAGATGCTGACAAGATTGCAGAGAAAAGAGAGTGCTTATACAACATGGTGGGAATATAACTCATTTCAGCCACTGTGGAAAGCATTCTGGAGATTTCTCAAAGAACCAAAAATAGAACTACCATTCAACTGAGCAATCTCACTGAGCACATACCCGAAGGAATATAATTGTTAAACTGTAAAGACACATGCATATGTATGTTTATCACAGTACTATTCACAACAGCAAAGATGCCCATCAATGGTGGACTGAATAAAGAAAATGTGGTACATATGCACTATGGAATACTATACAGCCATAAAAAAGAATGAGATCACCTCCTTTCCAGCAACATGGATGGAGCTAAAGGCCATTATCCTAAACAAACTGACACAGGAACAAAAAACCAAATACTGCATGTTCCACTTAGAAGTGGGAACTAAATATTGAATACACGTGGACACAAAGAAGGGAACAATAGACACTGGGGTCTATTTTTGAGTGGAAGGTGGGAGGAGGGTGAGGATCAAAAACCAATCTATTGGGTACTATACTTATTACCCGAGTGACAAAATTATCTGTACACCAAACCACTGCAACACACAATTTACCCATGTAACAAATCTGAGCATGTAACTCTTGAACCTAAAATAAAAGTTGAAGAAAAAGAGTTTAGGGCTGCTCTGCCTATGGAGTAGCCATACTTTCATAATACATTTGTTTTCACTTACTCTATGAACTTACCCTAAATTATTTCTTGCATAAAAGCCAAGAACCCTCTCTTGGGGTCTGGATCAGGACCTCTTTCTGGTAAAATCTTTCTGGTGAACCATGAAGAGACTACACTGAGGAGACCTGCCCATCTCAAAGGAAATAGATTGCAGTACCAAATGGCCGACTTTGAATAAGTGGGGTGCATTTACCCAGATAGAGGATGGGACTGGGTTAAAGGCCCAACTTAGAGGAGTTAGAGTTTCTCCTAAGAGAGAGAGGGTTAAAGTCCCCACTTAATAAAAGGGAAGGACGCTTGAATGAACTTGGGTTTGAGGCCCAAGTCAGGAAGGTTAGAGTCCTTCCTAAGATTTAGAGGGTGAGAGACCTCTCTCAGTAAAGTTCCTCTTGGCCAAGAACAGATTTGGCACCATGGGATGTTAACCATTATTATGTTTGGATTAATCTGTCTCGTACTCTTTGCTGATGGTTATGGGTGACAGGACTAGGCATGTGCAGGATCAAAAGACATGGGAAACTTTTCCTCCCTAAAAGCAGAAACTTGAGAGCTGATGGGACTGCTGTAAAAGATCCCTTCACTACTGACAAGTCGCCACCTGAACTTTAGATTCAGTGTTATTGCTATGAGCGGATCTCTCTCTGGCCTCCCTGAGTGCCTCACCTTCTGCACACTGCCACAGCCAATGCTTGTCTCCCTTTCTCTTTTCTATCTTTTCTGTTACTCAGGGCAACTGTCTGCCTCTTCATCTTGCACGGCAATCATGCTGAAAATATCCTTGAGAGCTTGACCTTGTAGCTACCTGGCGATATTTTCTCTTGGTCTCTGCCTTGGGATCAAATTTTGGGGTTCATGTCATAGCCCTAAAAACTATCTTGTGCAATTAAAAGCCATTGCAAGTTCAAAACTGGCTGCTCTAGGGCTCCTTCTGGGAATGACGATGGAACCACCCAATGCTGTAGCTCAGCAGTTAAGGCTTTGTCTTTTCACAGTGGTGGCCTGAGTTCAGGGTTCAATTCCTGGCTTTGAGAATGAGTACTTTCTGGGTTGCTATTGTGTGTGACCTTTACTATTCACTAATTCTCTTTCCCTCCATGAACCATCTTGAATTATTTTTCTCTGAGCACCTAGGAGGTTACCTTTGGTAAAATTTAAAAGCCAGAAATACTGGTGGTTTGGCATGGCTAATGTCTGCTAATAGATTTAAAAGGACTTTTTAAAAAGAGTGCTATGGTTAAAAGTGAGCTTATTCAAACTTTAGCAGCCTAGGACTCCTTGGGAAAAACAGAGTAGGAACCAAAGACACCATTTTGGGAAAAATCTCATGAAACCTCAGGAATTAGAAGTGGATAGATTCCTTTCAAAATCTAAGGCTCTGTTCTCTTTTGCATTGCATTATCTAACAGTTTTGACTTTTGAGGGTAACAGAAATTACTTCACATTATGAGAGAGCTTTGGTGTATTATAACTAGGTAGAAAATACACTTCTGGGAAAAGGAAATAGTAGTGATCCAAGGATACATGGCACTTTGCATGTTTAGATCAGAGAAGCATGCCCTTGGCCACCCAGAAGGCATGAAAATGTCCTCGCCCCACACAGAATAAGATTCTCATGGGAGATGGACTGATTTCCTCTTTTAGGAATCTAGGTTTTGGTGTAAAAGTAGGACCCTTAATTTTGAGGGACATGTTTTGCCTTCCAGCTGTGCCTGCTTATTAGGCTCTAGAAACCACATTCTTTAAAGAGAAATTTAAAGAATGTAGTTATTTTTTGTCTGTCTGTAAACTTATATGTGTTGTGTGTGTGATAGTTATTTCTAAATACGGAAAGAGAAAACAATTTTCTTATAACTATATAGAAAGTTGTGCTAGAAATGTGTTTGTAATTCGTTTTGCATCTATGTTCATTTAGAGATAAAACTAAAACTATAATTAATTTATAAGTTCCTAAAGAAATCCAAAGTGTTTCAATTTGCAAATTTATGATTTCTTAGAGTGTCTTGTATGAGTTATGGCCACAAGGTTCTAACTGACCCTGTAATGTAAGCCCCTTCAGAATATTTATGAAATTCATAGATCATTTTATATTTTCATTTCCTTATTTACCTATAAAAGAAAACCTTTTTGATTTTATATTCATGTAAGCTCACCTTTAAATGCACAAAGAAAGTTAAATGTTTATGCTACCAAGTAAAAACATAATGTACCTAGTCCTTCTCTGTAAAACAGATCTTCTTTCTTTTCATTAAACATTTGGAACCAAAAGTCAAACTAAAGCACATATATCATATTTTTATCTTCACCATAAATTTCATTTGGCCACTTAATTCAGACATAACAACAGATAAATAATAAGGAAGAAATCAAAGTCCTCAACTACATTTTTTCAATGTATAGCCAAGAGAGAAGCAGATATTATACACAAAGAACATTTCAAGTATCTCAGAGAGCAGCTTACCAGAGGGACCACTGGCATCTCCAAGAAGGACATTGTCTTAGTCCATTTGCATGGCTGTAGCAAAATACCTGAGAGTGGATAATTTATAAAAAACAGAAATTTGCTTCACACAGTTCTGGAGGCTGGAAAGTTCAAGATCAAGGGGCTAGCAGGTTCATTGTCTGGTGAGGGTTTCTCTGGTCTCTGCTTCCAAGATGGCTACTGGAACATGAGTCCTCTGAAAAGGAGAAATGCTGTGTCCTCTCTTGGCAGAAGGCATAAGGACAAAAGGGAGCAAACTCTGTCAAGTTCTGTTATAAGGGCACCTACTCCCATTCACAAGGGAGAAGGAAGACCTTATGGCCTAATCTCCTCTTAAAAGGTTCACCTCGATGCTATCACATTGGCAACATTTGAATTTTTAAGGGGACACATTAAAATCATAACATATGTCAAACCTTCATTTTTGTAGTTTTGTCATCAGTGTCATCAGTTTATTGTTCAGAACTATATCTCTTTAGAGCTTTTCAAAGTAATTAGAATATTCCCCCCAAAACATTTTCTTAGCAGTGGAAATTTTGTCCAATATGTGTCTTTTGGCAAATTATGCATGCATTTCCTGACTCATTTTGTGAAAAAAAATCCAATTCAACTCTACTATAAGATGTAGAAAAAATTTCAAATTTTATAATAGTTTATTATGATCAAGCGTAACGGAACATGAAGGTGTCATAATCTCATGAACTATCCTCATGAACCATCAAGACAAGTTCATTCAGTAGTGTCTTTAAATTGCACCATGATTGTAAGGCTTCCTGACCCATCTGGAACTGTCAGTCCATTAAACCCCCTTTACTTTAAAAATTACCCATTCTCAGGTTTGTCTTTATTAGCAGTATGACAGACTAATATAATTATAAAAAAGGAAAAAATATGTTTACTATTTAATAAGTGGTAGTAAATCATAATAAAGATCTTTATTCTCATCATTTGTATGTTGAGTTGGCTGAGGATGTTGAAGAGGAAGGGGTTATTCTTGATGTCTCAGGGGTAGTAGAAGTGAAAGAAAAACTATGTGTAAGTGGACCTGCACAGTTAAAACCCATATTCTTCCAAGGTTAACTGTATTTCTGAATTCTAAAATCTATTCTGTTGATGCATATGTCTATCTGTATGCCTGTATCACACTTTCTTGATTACTATAGATTTGTGAACTATTATTGTTTGGACTGTCCATTTCTCCCTTCATTTCTGTCTGGTTTTTCCTCCTGTATTTTGGACTCTGTTAATAGATGCATGTATACTTATTATTGTTGTATATTCTTGATGGATTTATACTGTCACAATTATAAAATGTCCTTCTTCATCTCTGCTAACATTTTTGGTTAGAAGTCTACCTGCCTGAAATAAGTATAGCCACTTCAGCTTCATTATGTTTGCTGTTTCCTTATATACATCTTCTATCTTTTTATATTAACCTATTTGTATATGTAAATTTATAGTGTGTCCTATTACATAGCATATGATTGGATTTTAAAAACAGTTTGTAATAGGCCGGGCACGGTGGCTCACGCCTATAATCCCAGCACTTTGGGAGGCCAAGGCGGGTGGATCACGAGGTCAAGAGATCGAGATCATCCTGGTCAACATGGTGAAACCCTGTCTCTATTAAAAATACAAAAATTAGCTGGGCATGGTGACACATGCTTGTGGTCCCAGCTATTCGGGAGGCTGAGGCAGGAGAATTGCTTGAACCTAGGAGGCGGAGGTTGCAGTGAGCTGAGATTGTGCCATTGCACTCCAGCCGGGGTAACAAGAGCGAAATTCCGTCTCAAAAAAAAAAAAAAAAAAAAAGATCTGTAATATGTGTCTTTTGACTAGATTTTTAAAATTCATTTACACGTGATATATTATTCATATGATTAAATTTTCTTTTGCTATTTTACTATTGTTGTATAAATATAGTTTTAATTTTTCAATTTTTTTTGCACTAAGTGAACATGTTCCAGTACAGCATTTTAATTTTTAAATGATTTTTACTATTTTTCATAGTTATTTTCTTAGTGATTGCTCTAGGGCTTGCCAGATATATATGCTAAATCATCAGAATCAACTTCAGATTTATGCTGATTTAAATTTCTGTCCTCTATAGAGACATTATTCACATATAGTTCCAGTCTCTTCCCATTTTTGTGATACTAGTATTATTTTTATGGGTAAATAGTAGGTATATATATATTTATGGGGTATATGAGATATTTTGATACAGGGATACAATATATGATTATCACATTAAGTTAAACAGGATATCTATCCGCTTAAGCATTTATCATTTCTTTGTGTTACATGTGGTATTATTGTTATAGATACTGCATCTATGTATGTTAACAACCCAATATTACATTGTTATTGTGACATTATATAATTGTATGTCTTTTTAGAAATGGAAACAATTTGGAGAGCAAGTATATATTTTATCATTGATTATACCAACCATATTATTTACCATTACTGGTTCTCTTTAGTAAAAGGTGAAAGATTTATATCACCTGAAGAGAAATCAGAATATTATTGGTTCTCATTATTTGTTCCTGTGGATTCAAGTTATTATTTGTTGCTGTTTCTTACCGTAACAAAGCTTTCCTCCCAACCATCTCTTTTGTGCTGTTATTGACAATCACATATATTTATAGGTGATATGCCCAACAGCATAACTGTATGTATACCTGCTCTATATACTTCCTTCTGAAATTTCTTCAAAAAAAAGAAAGGAGAAGAAATGCGGATTTACACTGTCTTTTATAATTATATAATGACCTTTATTGGTGCTCTTTGCTTTATTGTGTGGATTAGACTTGCTTAATTTGTTTCAATCTGAAGAGCTTTTTTTAGTGTTTCTTGTAAGACAGGTTTGCTAGCAACAAATTGTTTTTGTTGGCTTGGGAATGTTTTTATTTCTCCTTCAGTTTTGGAAGATAATTTTATGACAGATAAATTTCTTGGTCGAATTTTTTTTCTTTCATTAGTTTGAATATGACATGCTAGTGCCTTATGGGGTCTATAGTTTCTGATGATAAGTCAGCTGTCCATGATTTTAGAGTGTCTTTGTATGTCATTGTTTTTCTCTTCTTTCTTTACCATTTTCTGTCTTTAGCCTCAGCCTTTCTGTATGATATTTCTGTGATTCAATCTCTGTTTTTATCTTACTTCAAATTTGTTGTATTTCTGGCCTTTGTAAATTAATGTCTCATATTTGAAGAGTCTTCAGGCATTATTTTTGTAATTTTTTCTGTTCCCTTCTCTTTTTCTTCCTTTTCTATTACTTTCATTTTTTGTATGTTGATGTGCTTAAGATTGTCTCAAAATTCTGTAAGACTCTGTTTTTCTTTATTTTCTGTCCTCTGTTCTTCTTTGTACAATGTCTACTGACCTACCTTCAAGTTGGCTGGCTCCGTTTTCTGCTATCTCAAATCCACTGTTGAGTTTCTGTGATGAATATTTTTTTATTTCAGTTATTGTAATTTTCAACTCCAATATTTCTATTTGCTTCTTTTTTAAAAATATAATTACTATCGCTTTCCATATATCTTCTGTTGGATACTGCATTGTTACTATACATGCTTTTCCTCTTTTGTATTACTTCTTTCAGGTATCTGAACATATTTATAATGATTGTTTTGAAGTTTTTGTCTATTAAATCCAACACCTTGTCTCTTAAACAGGCAGATTCTGTTGCCTGCTTTTGCCTCATGTGGGAATCATACTCTCCTGCTTTCTTTTCAGCATGTCATTTAAATTTGTGTTAAAAACGCTACATATTTGATATTAGATTACAGCAACTACAGATATTAGATACACTCTTTCTGTGGATTTTAATCTGTGGCTGACGACTAGATGGACGATTTTAGCGAAGTCTCTTTCCTTTGCAGTGTTAAGCTCGATATTGCTATGCAAGGGTGCAGCCTTGGCATGCTCACATGCCCTGTAATAATGGTGGTTTATTAGGACATTCTTTGGCTGCCTCTTTTACTGCTGAACCCTGCTGTTAGCCTTCGCAAGTTGCTGATTGAGTCCTCTATTACTTTTGATAATGTCCTAAGAGTATAAATTGTTCCACAGTCTGATCCAATAACATTCAGTGATTCTTTGGCATTGAAAGTTTTTGAGGTCAGTATTTGATAATTGTTCAGAACCCAGGAAGATTTTTTTCTATCTGTATCTTTGATTTCCTCTAATAAATTAATTTGCTTGTGGTTTAACAGCATTTTTCTCTTCTGAAGTTAAAAGCTTCCTCTTAATTATTTACCAGAAAGCCTCCTTGTTTTCAGAGCACTCTTAGGATTAAAATTTTCACACTGTTTCAAATAAAATAAGTTCTTTTGGGAAGACATTTGTAGCTCAGTGTTTATAGCCTGACTTCCCCTGGGCAGTGTATCTTGACCTTGACTATAGAACTGGGGGCAAGGACAGTGGTGCACTTCTACTTTGGCCTTTATTCTTAGTTTTCCTTTTCTCCTGTGGAACCTCCAGCTGGGATAAGGTACTCAGTGCTCTCTGTGCTGTGCATGAGTAGAACCTCTGTGTTATGACTGTGGCTGGATAAAATATGGGAGCTCCTTCTTAGCCATACTTGCCAGGAATTTAGCCTCTGTAACACATACTTGGGTGTGTGCATGAAAAATTCAGGGCAATATTCCCTCCCAATAAGATACCATAGTCCCTAACTGGGAGCTTCAAAGAGGTGGGAACCCTGTGGTATTGTTTATGCCTCTTTGGAATGATGGGGTTTCTGTCACCGTGAATTAGGAGGTGGGCAAATTAGCATGTTGTGGTTTAATTTCACCAAGAAATAGTGTATTTTCTTTAGCATTTATTTCTTACTTGTTGTATGTCCTGAGAACAATTCCTAGAGACTGTAAATGAATGTCAAAAAAATAATAATTATCATTATTTACTCCTGTTTTACTTGGGAGCTGGTCCATGGGACTTTGCATCCCATGCTGCCATTTGGAAAGTGACTGGTACAAGATTCTCTTGTAAAATATCTCTACCATCTCTGCATATACTGTAGCAAAAAGCAGTCAGGGAACTAAAAAGTACATTTTTATACATCAGAAAATGATAATTAAGTCTATGTGAAAATTAAGGAAAAACACCCCACTTTGTTAAAGGCATATTCCTATGTGGTTTTTTGCTTGCTTGTTTCTGTTTTGATTTTCTTTTTTTTGTTTGTTTGTTTATTTTGATTTTCTATTAGCCAGCAGAACAATTTTAACGCATGATGACAGATTACCAGGCTGGGGGATTGTTGAATGGGAAGTAACTGTCTAATGTTTACAGACATTCTTTTAGCGGGATGAAAATGTGTTGATAGGTTGTGGTGACCGTAGCAGAACACTGTGAATGTATTAAGTGTTACTGAATTATTCACTTTAAAATGGTAATTAATACTTATTGCAAATAAAATGAAATTTTATTGTAAGTGATTTTACCTCAATTATTTAAAAAACACACGGCTGGTCAGATTTGGCCCAGAAGCCTCAATTTACCAGCCCTTGGTTTATACCATAAAGTTAATTCCTACATTTGAAGTAGCATATGCTCATATTTTTATCATTTATATTTGAGACATATTACATTTTAAAAATACATTAGGTAATAAAAGTAAGAACTAGAATCATTGTGCAAATTTTTCTATTCACTTAATAGTAATTAAAATGAATACAAATTTAAGTTGCAAATTAATTGCTTAATTTGCATTATTTTTAGTGCTTTACCAAATTAATGCATTCATCCTTTCATCAACCCCATGAGGTAGAGTAATGATGAGGGTCCCACACCACCAGTTACAAACAGCACATTCTACAGGGATATCAATTTTATAATATGATTTCAGTGCAAAAGTTAAATAAGCCCAGAAATAGGGCTCACGCTAATATGTATTATACATGTATTGCTGTGGATATAAACAGAACTCTTAGGACTATTTCATGGAAATTCCAAACCAGATTACCAGATTTCTGACTGCCAGCAACTCTTAACCTCCAGCTGTTAAGAGATATTTTTGGGGAAAAGTTTAAGAAACTCTTGCAATCTTTCAAGTGAGTTATAAAAGATCACAGAGCTGGGAAAACCGTAAGTAACTTTTCCACACAACTTGTAGTCAAACAAGTAAAGCCAAATGACTCCAAATTAAAAGTATTCTTCATGAAACTTACATAGAATAAACACAAGTGATTGAGTAAAAGTATAACAAGACAGAACTAAAACTGAATTTAGAATTAGCTGTGATGCCTCCTTTCAGGAATCTATATTAGTAATTAGTAACATTACAAATTAAGCGTCTGAGTACATTATTATCTAACATTTTCTCTTCCTGACTCCTGTATACTAGCTCTATTTCATTTCTTTCTTACACACACATATACAAACATTTACATAATATGCCTAATAGAGGCCATCTATTTCAGATTACACATCTCCTTCCAAAGAAACTGAGTGGTGAAATCATTTAAAAAATACCCACACTCTATTAATTTCTGGTAATATAAAATTTTATATTCTAAGTTATTTGCATCAATCCTTTCTATAGTGTTTGCTGTGGTCTTACTCTTGTGATGGTGAATTCTTTCTTCACAGGAAATGGAAGATGTGGTCCTCAGCTCAGCAGAAAAATGGTGTTGGTGGTGTTTTCTCTGGGATTAGTGATCATGAAAGCGTGAAAGAAGAAAAAGCCAGAGTGATTGTATCAGCACTTTTCCAGATCCCACAAAATGTTAGATAAAGTTCCTTAATTAAGGACAGCTACTGAATGAGTCCGTTGAAGTGTCTGATTGTAGAAATCTCCTGTGTGAAAGGTAAACTGTAGGATAGGTCTAATTTATCTCAGAAAGCACTTAAAAACATATATATATATATTTATATATATACACTTTGCACATGCTAAAATGAATGTTTTTTATTGATAACTTCGGCATTAACATTGTGATTAGAAATAAAAATCTTTACAGCTATAGGATATTATACAGTTGATGTTATACTTGTATTACAGGTAGGGACACAGAAATCACCAAATTCTGCCCTTCTATTTCCTCCTTTTCCTTGGAGCATTCCTGAGGGCCCTAGAAACACTAGTGGTGTTATTAGAAAAAAGCTAAATTTAATGGGCCCCTGTATTAGCAAAATAACCCTAAGTTAGTATTTAAAAGCATCTGAATCACATCACGCACTTTAAGCTTTCCATGTTATCTCACTGAGATAACATGGAAAAAATTCACTGATTAATGCTCAGTGAATATACATTTTACATTTGGAAGGAAGAATGTTCTGGGGGAAGGTCAATGACGCATTTGACTTTTACTCAGTAAATCTACATTTTCCATAAGATAATTTCACAAATTTATGAGAAACAAAAGGAAAATAGGGTGTTTTTTTGTCTTTTTGTGGTTTTTTTTGTGTGTGTGTTTTTGCATGACTCAGTGGTCAAGCTTAATCTTCCTGTTAGTATAGTGAGTTTGGGATCCTGAGGTTTTTTTTTTTTTTTCATAATTCATATAAAAATGTGAAAGTTGACCTCTCTTCCTTATACCATACAGTACAATAAATTCAGGCTAGAGTAGATAGATAATTAAATATGAAAAGCATAATCATTGTATTAGTCTGTTTTTACACTGCTATAAAGAACTACCCCAAACAGGATAATTTATAAAGGAAAGAGGTTTAATTGACTCACTGTTCTGCATGGCTGAGGAGGCCTCAGGAAAGTTACAATCATGGCAGAAGGTGAAAGAGAAACAAGTACCTTCTTCATAAGGCAGCCGAAAAAGAGAGAAAGCAGGAAAAAAACTACCACTTATAAAACCATCAGATCTCATGAAAACTCACTCTGTATCATAAGAACAGCATGGGAAAAACTGTCCCCATGGTACAGTCACTTCCCACCAGGAGGGAGATGGTATGGTTTGGCTCTGTGTCCCCACCCAACTTTCATCTTCAATTGTAATCCCTCAACACATGGGGATTACACAGAACCAAACCATATTATTCCGTCCCTAGCACCTCTCAAATGTCCCTTTCACATTTCAAAACATGCCTTCCCAATCGTCCCCCAAAGTCTTAACTCATTCCAGTTGTTAACCAAAGGTCTAAATCCAAAGTCTCAACTGAGTCAAGGCAAGTCCCTTCCTTCTCCCTATGAGCCTGTAAATACCATGTTCACCTGCAATTGACATGAAAGCAAGTTAGTTACTTTTGAGATACAATAGGGTACATTTTTCTACTCCAGTGGGAGGAATTGGCCAAAACAATGGAGTCACAGGCATCATCCAAGTACAAAGCCCAGAGGAGCAGTCATTAAATCTTAAAGCTCTGAAATGATCTCCTTTGACTCCATGTTTCACATCCAGGGCATACTGATGCAAAAGGTGCCTGCTTCATGGAATGACATTTGAGTGCCTATGGTTTTTTTCAGGAGCACAGTGTAAGCTACTGGTGGATATTCCACTGTGGGGTCTGGAGGATGGTAGCCCTCTTCTCACGGCTCCACTAGGCAGTAATCCAGTAGGGACTCTGTGTGGGGGCTCCAACTTCACATTTCCCCTTTACACTTTCCTAGCAGAGTTTCTCCATAAGGTATCTGCCCCTAAAGAAGACTTCTGCCTGGACATCAACAGGACGCAAAAAGGCAGCCACCATCAAGGAAAATGTGACAGTTGGCCTTCATTAAGAACTTTTGTTTAGGAAATGACACTGTTAAGAGAATGAAAAAGAAAGCCACAGTTTGGATATATATATTTGCAATGTATACACTGGATGCGGTTATCATGTCCAGAATATATAAGTTGGAATCATGAGATTACATAATGTTAAGCATAGAAGGAATGCCATAGTGAATCTAGACCTAGTTTAGTTCAATCTTTTGAGCCATGAAGAAAAATACTGGTGGGTAATATAGCTGAAACTAGAACAAAAGCCACAGTCTTCAAAATACTGGGCTTTTTTATTATATGTACAACAAAGTCTAATAAGGATTATTCAAATACTTAAGCAGGTTAAAAAAATTATTATGATCAAATGTCAGACATAGAAAAGTTGCAAATACAGTAAAAAGAGTTGCCTTATATTTTTCATTCTACTTCTTCTAATGCAAACATTTTGTATAACCATAGAATAGTTACCGAAAACAGCAAATTAACATTAGTATAATATTAGTAATTAAAATACAAGATGTGAAATGTTCAAAATCTGGCACTTGGATATACAAGACTGTACTAATAATTTCTTTCACTATTTTCAGTATAGGCCAAAACCCACTGATCTCATCCTTTGAGGATTAGAATTCTTTAAAGTTTTAAAGGAAAGATACGCATTCTTTTACATCCTAGAGTTTACTTTTACTAAAACTAATCTGATGCCTATAATTCCAGCATTTTGGGAAGCCGAGGTGGCAGGATCACTTGAGGTCAGAATTTCGAGACCAGCCTAGCCAACATGGTGAAACTCCATCTCTACTAAAAATACAAAAATTAGCCAGGTGTGGTGGCATGTGCCTGTAGTCCCAGCTACTTGGGAGGCTGAGATAGGAGAATCGCTTAAATCCGGGAGGTGGAGGTTGCAATGAGCCAAGATCATGACACTGCATTCCAGCCTGAGTGACATAGAGACTCTGTCCTTCAAAAAGGAGGGGTGGTGGCAGTGAGGCAAATGATTACATACCTGTGAGACTTTATTTAGTGCCCAGTAAATGCATCGTTTACATAAGAAAGGTGAACATTTGAGGAAAAAAGGGAAGAGAGAAGGCAGATGTCTCAGGGAGAGGTGAAGGAGTGATTAATCTCATCTTACCTTCATTCTATTCCTGGGAAGATGAATTAGCAGTCTTTTGAAAAAGCTGATTTCTGTTTAGCTGATTTATTACCTAGTAGAATACCTATGTGACATAGCTGAATTTCTACCTTGCTGTAACTTTGCTTATTTTTAGAAACAGGAAGGCATGCAGACAGAAGTTCCTCCTCAGGAGAATGAGTCAAAAACCAGTTAGAATCAAGATGGCTGACTGAGTGGCCTTAAATAGATCTCAGAATTCATTATAATCCAGTTTTCATTCTAAATAATACTCCCACCAGCGCCATAATAGTTAACAATCACCACTGACAATGACCAGAAAAAAACCATAAAAGAACAAGAACAAGGTTGGACTCTGGTTCTGATATCACTGCCCATTTCTAGAAAGGATATGAATATTCCTCCCCCCACTTTTAATATCCAAGCCTTTCCTTAAAGAGACCCTACATTTTAACTCCTCACCTCTCAACTAGATGAGAAGTTGATCAGTGAGCCATGTTCCTGCTTCTCCTTTTATTGGCCATCAAATAAACTTGCTCCACTGGATGCTCATTTTTGATTTCGTGTATTGGCTCTACAATACCAAAGAGGGAAAGATCCCATTTTGGGGACTACCGAATTTATTGGTAACACTTAGGAAAGAAAATCTAATGACAGTTAGCAAGGGAGGGGTTGTTATGAGGCATGACTGATCTCTCATGCCATTATGGCTATGAATGCAGGCTTTCTCTGGGGTTCCCTTGGTCAAGAGGAAATCCATTCATTCAGTCGTGGGAACTTAGGATTTTATTTTTAGTTCTCACATCACAACCCTTTCCTGACACAAAATTCTTTGACTTTTTTTTATAGAGAAAACTTACCTAGTATGAAGGTGATTGTTATATATCTGTCATTCACCTACAATGGTAGTTGTTCAAAAGAACTATCACAGCCTAGTACAGCTCTGAGCAAATGTATTGAGATTCTTATAAATCAGAATTTTGCTATATTCCTATCTATATCTTTCAAAAGTACACATAGTTTTGAAATGAGGTTACCACCACCGCTGACGATGTAAGTTTATTTTAGTTCTCTGTTGATAAATCTCCAATACACTGAAAAATTCTAGTTTATATGGCTGTGTTAGAATAAGAAATATGTTTGGTATTCTGGTTCCAGGCACAAAAGCTCCTAAAACCCTTGGAATTTTCTGAGTGATAGAAGTTTCTTTTGTTATTCATAATGAGCACCTCAGATACTTGAGGCTGAATAATTTGAGTGAGACTAGTACCCAGTTAGTACAGCACCAAAGTGTTAGTATCTTCCAAGTTTCTACAATTCTCAGGGGAACTAGGAAATTTCAAATACTGACTTTTGGTTTGTTTGTTTTACTTTCTGAGGGAGTTTTGCAAAAATCAATTAGAGTCATCTCAATTAGGTCATTAAAATTCTTGTTAGGTGACATGATCCAAAAGCATAACAGCATAATAAATCAAGCAAATGCCACCTACATTGTTTGTACCTTTATTTTGTGGAAGCTGAATCCTGGTAGTTCCAAAGAGTAGAGTGACTGACAGCTGTTCCTTACAGTTGTGTCATTTAAGGCAGACAGAGCCATCAATGAGCCATGACCTAGGAGGGACTGAGTGTTTCTCAACGAACAATAAAATTCCTCTGTAGATGGCTGCTAGTTAAAAGAGCAGCCCACATTTTCTTCCCTGTCTGCCCACAGGAGTTTTTCCCGTGGTTGCTAGTGTTGCTTCCTTCTGCCTTCCCATCTCTATTTCTGTGCACGCCTCTGACCAAAAAGACGTTTATGTTCAATGACTCGAAACTTTTTTCAAAAAGTGATTTTGGTAGGCAAATGCCATAAATAAACTTTTTTTTGGTGTTTTTTTGAGGCAGAGTATTATTCTGTTGTTTAGGCTGGAGTGTAGTGGCACGATTTTGGCTTATTGCAACCTCCACATCCTGGGTTCAAGCGATTCTCCTGCCTCAACCTCCCGAATAGCTGGGACTACAGGCATGCCACCATGCCCAGCTATTTTTGTATTTTTAGTAGAGACAGGGTTCACTATGTGGACCAGGATGAAAGTGTTAGATATAGTGAACCCCATGTTGCTCTTCAGAGAATCAATATGTCAGTATGTTCAGTTCTCTTATTCTTTAATTCTCTATTCTAAAGTTTAACTTCCTTGAAATTCCAGTAAACAACCTTCTCCACCGGTTCTAATCAATAGTTCACATCTGTTCTCCCAGCCCCCAGCTCTGTCCTGACTCATCCCAGTCAACGGCTTCAGTCACCTGATCTGGTCACCTTCTTTGATCTAGGTCACGCCTGGCTACCTGCTCTGACCTGACCCTAACCGTCCATTGCTGCCCAACAACCCCACCATTGTTCCACCTGTGAGCTGCACCCTTCTATAGAAGTAAATTGCCTTGCTGAGGAAATTTATATTTGAGTGCTATTTCTTTTACATAGAAAATTCTACTTATAACAAAAGTAAAAAAGTTTTCTTTAGTATAGATCTTTCTCAGTTGTTTTAGAGCAAATGGAATTACAAGGGATAAAATCCAAAGAAAATTCTCAGCTCTTTGCTAACACTGTGGTCATCTCCTTCTAAATTCTTTGATTTTTATTTATTTTTTCAGTCCTTATACACCATCTAGTGGACATGTGGGGTAATGACTAGAATGTAAGTGGTAAGAGCAAAAAGGCCTGAATAGTCAGTGAGCCAGTTTTTGGGTAATGAAATAATCCAAATAGTTAAGCTTTTAAAACTGACCATTAGTTACTTAGTTTGGGTTAAATTATGTTCCTTTTCTTTTCAAAATTTCTTAATGAGAGCAATGCTGAAAGGTTAATCAACAATGAGAAATTTGTGACAAATACAACACATCCTCTAATATTTTCTCAAGATGCATCCTTTGCTAAAGATGATAGTACATTGATTAATTTGCTTAAAAGTAAAATATTTTATCATAAAAATAAAAACTGTAATGCATTTTAGTTCACATGACTTTAGTTATGGATTTGGACTTTTGAGTTAATGCTGGAATGAGTTAAGACATTGGGAGACTGCTGGGAAGGCATAATTGGTTTTGAAATGTGAAAAGGACATGAGATTTGTGAGGGCACAGGGACAGAATGATAGTTTGGCTCTGTGTCCACACCCAAATCTCATCTACAATTGTAATTGCATGAAGTGGGAAGAACCTGGTAGGAGATGATTGAATTATAGGGGCAGTTTCCCCTGTGCTGTTCTCATGATTATGAGAGAGTTCTCACGAGATCTCATGGTTTAAAAGTGGCAGTTTCCCCTGCATGCTCTGTCTCTCCTGACACCATGTAAAACATGTTTTGCTTCCCCATTTTCCACCATGATTGTAGTTCCCTGAGGCCTCCCCAGCAAGAAAAAACTGTGAGTCAATTAAACCTCTTTTCTTTATCTTGGGTAGTTCTTTATATCAGCGCAAAAACAAACAAATACAGAGAACTGGTACCAAAAGTGGAGTACTGCTATAAAGATATTTGAAAATGTGGAAGCAACTTTGGAACTGGGTAATGGAGAGAGGTTGAAACAGTTTGGAGGGGTCAGAAGAAGATATGAAGACGGGAAAGTCTGGAACTTACTAGACTTGTTGAATGCTTTTAATCAAAATGCTGATAGTGTTATGGACAATGAAGCCAAGGCTGAAGTGGTCTCAGATGGAGATGAAGAACTTATTGGGAACCGGATCAGAGGTCACTCATGCTATTTTTTGGCAAAGAGACTGGTGGCATTTTGCCCCTGCCCTAGACTTCTGTGAACTTTGAACTTGAGAGAGATGATTTAGGTTATCTGGTAGAAGAAATTTCTAAGCAGCAAAGCATTCAAGATGTGACCTGGCCGATTCTGAAAGTGTTCAGTTATATGAGTTCACAAAGAGATGATTCGAAGTTGGAATTTATGTTTAAATGGGAAGCAGAGCATAAATGTTTGAAAAATTTGCAAACTGACCATGAGTTACATAAGAAAAAATCCATTTTCTGGGAAGGAATTCAAGCTGGCTGAAGACATTTGCATAAGTAACAAGGAGCTGGATATTAATAGCCAAGACAATGGGGGAAATGTGTCCAGGGCATGTCAAAGATGTTCACAGTAGCCCCTTCCATCACAGGTCCGGAGGCCAAGAAAGGAAAAATGGTTTTGTGTGAGCCAAGCACAGGGTTCCACTGCTCTATGTAGCCTTGGGACATGGTGCCATGCATCTCAGCTGCTCCATCCATGGTACAGCTCAGGCTGTTGCTTCAGAAGGTGCAGGCCCCAAGCCTTTGTGGCTTCCATGTGATGTTGGGCCTATGGGTACACAGAAGACAAGAGTTGAGGTTTGGGAACCTCCACCTACATTTCAGAGGATGTATGAACACACCTGGATGTCCATGCATAAGTCTGTGCAGGGGCAGAGACCTCATGGAGAACCTCTACTAATACAATGCAGAGAGGAAATGTTGGGTTGGAACCCCACACACAGGGTCCCCACTGGGGCACTTGTCTAGTGGAGCTGTGAGAGGAAGGCCACTCTCCTCTAGACCCTAGAATGGTAGATCCACCGACAGCTTGCATTGTGCACCTGGAAAAACTACAGGCACTCAATGCCAGACTTTGAAAGCAGGCACAGGAGCTGTACCCTGCAGAATCACAGGGGTGGAGCTGCTCAAGGCTGTGGGAGCTCACCCCTTGCACCAGTGTACCCTGGATATGAGATATGGAGTCAAAGGAGATGTTGGAGCTTTAAGATTGAATGACTGCCCAGTTGGGTTTCAGACTAGCATGGGGCCTGTGGCCCCTTTGTTTTGGCCAGTTTATCTCATTTGGAACAGGAACATTTATCCAATGCCTGTAACCCTCATTGCGTCTTAGAAGTAACTTACTTGCTTTTAATTTTACCCAATGCCTGTAACCCTCATTGTGTCTTAGAAGTAACTAACTTGCTTTCGTTTATAGGTGAACGGGACTTGCCTTGTCTCAGATGAGACTTTGGACTTGGACTTTTGAGTTAATGCTGGAATGAGCTAAGACTTGGAGGACTGTTGGGAAGGCATGATTGGTTTTGAAATGTGAGGACATGAGATTTGGGAGGGGACAGGAGTGGAATGATATGGTTTGGCTCTGTGTCCCCATCCAAATCTCATCTTAAATTGTAATCCCAACATGTCAAGGGAGTATACCTGGTGGGAGGTGACTGGATAATGGAGGTAGTTTCCCCATGCTGTTCTTGTGATTGTGAGGGAGTTCTCATGAGATCTGATGGTTTTAAAGTAGCAGTTTCCCCTGTGTGCTCTTGCTCTCCTGACACCATGTAAGATATGTCAGTCTTGCTTACACATTCTTGTAACATTCAGCCTTGCTTCCCCTTCTTCTTCCATGAAGACTGTACACTTCCTGAGGCCTCCCTAGTCATGTGAAACTGTGAGTCAATTAAGGTCCTTTTTTAAATAAATTACCCAGTCTTGGGTAGCTCTTTATAGCAGTGTGAAAACAGACAAATACATATATATATATATATCTTTCATAATACTGTAACAGAACTTTCTGGAATCCTTTAGTCAATTACTGTTCCATGTAACAGAGAAACAAAGCAATGGTTAAGACAAGTAGAAATAAGATGTCATATCTGAATAAAATAAAATACGAAAACAAAAGATGAATTGAGAAATCAAAGAAAATAAAAACTAATCCATATTTTTTATAGAAAGACTAAATTATCCTAGTAATTTTATAATGAATTACCTAAACAATTTCATGTTGTTCATGATATATATTCATCTCAATTTGGACTATGTGTAATGCACTATGTGTAATTCCTATTTAGCATAGCACTAAATAGGAAAGATAAAACTATCAGGAAAGATAAAACAACTGATTGTTAACAATTTAGCATATTGCAAAGGTAGCATGTGCTGAAGAAATCTAATAACAAAATTCTCCTAACCCAGAAATTCTCTCCACAAAGGAAGTAGAGAAAGTAGGCTAGGTATGGTGGCTCACACCTGTAATCCCAGCACTTTCTAACATGGTGAAACTCCATCTCTACTAAAAATACAAAAAAGCAGCTGGGCATAGTGGCACATGCCTGTAGTCCCAGCTACTTGGGAGGCTAAGACAGGAGAATCCCTTGAACCCAGCAGATGGAGGTTGCAGTGAGCTGAGATTGCACTGCTGCACTCTGGCCTGGGTGACAGAGCTAGACTTCATCAAAAAAAAAAAAAAAAGGAAGAAAGGAAGGGAAAAAAGACAGAAAAGAAAGAGAAAAAAGAAAGCAAGCAAGCAAGGAGAGGAGGAAGGAAGGAAACAATTTTTTAAATTTAAAAAGTATAAAACCAGAATGTGATGGACATCACAGGCAATCAGCTAAGAAGTTGCAAAGACCAAGAGGAATCTCAATGTTTAATATAATTTATACAACCCATTACATACAAGTTTTAAAGATAAGCAATAACTAGTTCTGAAGTAAGTGAACATGGTTCATCCTAATGTCACATGGTAATTGCATGATCACCTGTGTTAGCCAGTTGGCTTTAACCATAAAAAAATCAAACTTCCACTTTGGGAGGCCGAGGCGGGCAGATCATGAGGTCAAGAGATCGAGACCAACCTGGCCAACATGGTGAAACCTCGTCTCTACTAAAAATACAAAAAAATTAGCTGGGCTTCGTGGCACGCACCTGTAGTCCCAGCTACTGGGGAGGCTGAGGCAGGAGAATTGCTTGAACCCAGGAGGCAGAGGCTGCAGTGAGCAGAGGCTGCAGTGAGCCAAGGCTGCGCCACTGCACTCCAGCCTGGCGCCTGGTGGAGTGAGACTCTGTCTCAAAAAAACAAAAACAAAAACAAAAACAAAAACAAAAATCAAATTTCTCGGAACTTTTTGAGAAGTGGTAATTTTGTAACTTGCAGCACGGTGCCCAATGAGATTAAGCTCCTGTCTTTCTGCAGAAATTGGGAGACAGGGGCACTATCTTCCATGATATTTACATTTCAAAGAGATGACCCCCACGTTTTAAGAAAGACATTCCTGGGTCATAAAGTTCACAAAGGCCTATTCGGTCTTCAGATGCCCTAAATATTTTTACTTTAGTTAAGCAGTACTGCAATTTGGCTGGTGAGGCCTTCAGCCCCTGGGGAGCAAAGAATTCTAACAAAGCCAAAGTATCAGTTTTGCATTGCTCTTTAGTTTCTGAAGCTACCAGAAAATTATTTACATTTTAAATAATTGCAAATCTCTCAGTGGAACGAACTTTTCTAAGTTTTTTCATAAATGACTAGAGAAAACACAAAAGGGAGTTATAAACCCCTGAGTTTTTTTTGTAATAAATACTGGACTCTTTCATATGTAATAAAACAATTTAGACTCATCTGCTAGAGGAATGGAAAGAAGGAAATTATAGAACATAGATCAATTACAGTGAAAAATTGTAGACAATGCTATCGAAGTTAGAATAATTGCAGGGTTAGAAACTACAGATCTTTAGTAGTCTGCTCAATCCAGGAACTGACAATCTCACTCTCTCCCACCTTCCAGAATTGTTGGGGAAATATAATTAGAAAACTAATTGTCTCCCAACCAATAAATCTCTCCACAAAGGTAGTAGAGAAAGAAAACATTTTTATTATTGAATTAGCATTAAACCAGAATTTGACATATGTCACAGGCAATCCCTAAGGAGTTGACAACCATTAAGGGTTGCAAAGACAAAAAGGAATCTCACTGTCTTATACAGTAAAACAGATACAACCCATGTATACACATTTACAGGATTAATCCTCAAGTAAGAGGACTTGACACCACCCTAATTCATTCTAACTTTACCTGGCAATTACCCGAGCATCTGTTTTAGCTAATTGAATTTACTCAGACAAAATCAAACTTCTCACATCTTTATGGGAGGAGATAGTTTTGTAACTTGTAGCAAAGTGGCAACTGAAGTTAAGCTCATATCCTGACACAGAAACTGGGAGATAAGGGCACTATCTCTCATGATTTACATTTCAAAGAGATGGCTCCCAGGTCTTGAGAAAGACTTTCCTGGCTTATAAAATTGACAAAAGGCCTATTTAGTCTTCAAAAGAATTACATACACTTCAAAGAAAGATGAAAGTACTTACAATTACTGTTTTTCTAAAATAAATACTGAAAAGGAGGGAAGGGAAATTTCTTAATTTTCAAGGGAGAATTAAGACTCCTATTTTTAATTATTATTTGTCCTTACACACCTACTCTAGGATATGGGGCTAGTTGCTATTTACTGTAATGTTCTCTCAGCTTTTGAGATCTTGGCCAAATTTGAACAGAAGGAACCTCACAAGGAGTTATGTTAATATAAATGTTAATCAGAGTGTTTTACATTATTAATGTAGGTACTGATTTACAGTCATGAATATGAAATATAAATAGAGAAATCTGCTTTTGGAGTTGACAAGCTAACCACTTTTTTTGCCAGGCTGTGGGTGATAGTCACCATTGGATACCAATTTTGGAAAAACTGATCGACTTTTGACTGGGAGGAGCTCTGTACAGGGCCCATGGCCATGGCAGGCCAATATATGATGGAGAAGCCAACACCACTGTGGAGCCTCTCTGAACAGCAGGCAGTGACTGGTAAATGTAGCTTCTAGTTTTGTTGAGTAAGTTTATAAGCTTGGCTCAAGTTAGGGATATTGAGTATTAACCTAAACAGTATTCAATCCAAACCAGTTCTGTCCGTTGTACTAAAGCTAAAAGGCTAAAGGTTAGAGTTAAATGAAATTCAGAAATGACCTCATAATGGAAGAGCAGAAAAAACATTTTGACCTGATTTTATAAAAAAGATGAAGGAAGGTAAGTATGTAACCACCCAATGGGTTTTTCTTGCCTGCTTCCCAGACAGCTGATTTATCCAGACAGGAGAATTGCAATAGAGAGTTTAATACATGCAGAGCTAGCTAAATGGCAGATGAGAATTTTATTATTACTCAAATCAGCCTCCCCTCAAATTCAGTCTCGGGTTTTTTACAGATAGTTTGGCAGGCGGAAACTAGGAAATGGGGAATGCTGATTAGCTGGGTTGGGGATATCCTCTTGCGATGAGTCAGTTCCGGGTGGGGCCATAAGACCAGATGAGCCAGTTTACCAGTCTGGGTGGTGCCAGCTGACACATCAGAATGTAGGGTCTAAAAAATACCTTGAACACCAATGTTAGGTTTCACAATAGTTATGTTATTCATAGGAGCAATTGGGGAGATTAGGAATCTTGTAGCCTCTAGCTGCATGACTTCTGTGCCATAATTTCTAATCTTGTGTCTCATTTGTTAGCTTTATGAAGGTAGTTTGTTCCTCCAGCAAGAAGGGAATTTGTTTAGGGAAGTGCTGTTATCATATTTGTTCCAAAGTTAAATTATACACTAAATTCCTTTCAGAGTTAGTTTGGTTATGCCCAGGAATGAACAAAGATAACTTGGAGGTTAAGGGCAAGATGGAGTCAGGTCAAATCTCTTTCACTGCCATAATTTTCTCACCATTATAATCTTTGCAAAGAGAGCCAAAACTGGATATCAATACATTACACTTATTATGTGTCTGGAAATTTAGATATATCTTTTTAACTATGCCCTCACTATTTTCTGTTTTTTAAAAAAACAAAAATGAGACTCTGAGAGTTTAAGTAATTTGCCCAAGGTCATATAAAATGTAAATAACCCAGCTCAAATTTGCAGCCAGAGTTTCAACGTGTATCTTCTTCCATTTTACCATATTTTCTTCTCTAGGAATTTAGAATAATTAAAAGAGTAGAGAAGGCAATTGCAAAGACTCTGGAGCAGATTTTTTTCGGTCTGAATTTCAACTGTCACATACTAATGATGAAATGCTTGGCAGGTTATCTAACCTCTTTAGGCTTCAGTTTAACAATCTACAAAATAACAAGTAATAACCTACCTCATAGAGTTGCTGTGAGAATTGAGTTGACATAAAAAGCTAAAATCTGAGCTAGATTTTGAAAAATGGGTAAGATTTATTGTCAAGAAAAAAATAGGGTGTTTTATGAGAACTGTAAACTTAAAGTAAAATCCTAAGCCTCCCCCTTTATGCCAGGGAGAAAAACCTTAAAAACTGAATTACTGGGCATGACAGGAAGGAAGGTCAGACATGCCATGATATACCTTCTCCCTTTTGGAGTTTAGACATAATAGCTGATCAGCATTAATGTTAAAACAGAGATCTTAAGACTGACATAACAGACAGGTACTTACTCCTTTAACCAATTGCAAAGTAAAGAATCTTTGTGTCTACTTATAAACTGTAAGCCACTTCCCTTCTAGATATCCCACCATTTTTGGGTCACACCAATGTATACTTCCCATGTATTGATTAATATCTTTGCCTGTAACTCCTGCCTCCCTAAAATGTATGAAACCAAACTTTAACCAGTTTGGGCACACTTTCTCAGGACTTCTTGAAATGTGTCTTCTCTGGGCCCATGGTCACTCATATTGCCTCAGAATAAACCTCTCTAAAATATTTTGCAGACTTTGATTTTCCTGTTAAAACAAAAATAATAACTTATAATAATAAGAAGTAAAATATAAAGTAAGTGAAGGACAAGAATTATATCATGTCTTAGGGACATTAAATAAGAACATCATTTTTTAATGATGTAAAGTAGGTTTCTGTTGGATAACTATTAATAAATATGATAGAAAAAGGTTGTGGACAGTTATGGAGAAACTTGAATGCTATCCTAATGCATTTATCCTGTAAAATATGAGAATTTTTTTTAAGTAAAAGCAAGTTTATTAAGAAACTAAAGTAATAAAAGAATGTCTCCTTCATAGACAGAGCAGAAGCTTGAGATACTAAACTAAGGATATGTATAGTTATTTTTTGATTATTTGCCAAACAAGGGGTGGATTATTCATGAGTTTTCCAAGAAAGAGATGGGCAATTCCCAGAATTAAGGCTTCCTCCCCTTTTTGGACCATATAGGATAACTTCCTAATGTTACCATAACATTTGGAAATTGTCATAGCACTGATGGGAGTGTCTTTTAGCATGTCAATGCATTATAATAAATGTATAATGAGCAGTGAGGATGACCAGAGGTCACTCTCATTGCTATCTAGGTTTTGGTGGGTTTTGGCTGGCTTCTTTATTGCAAACTGCTTTATTAGCAAGGTCTTTATGACCTGTATTTGGGATGACCTCCTATCTCATTCTGTGACTTAGAATGTCTTAACGTCCTAGGAATGCAGCCCAGTAGGTCTCTCAGCCTTATTTTATATGGCCCCCACTCAAGATGAAGTTGGTCTGGTTCAAATGTCTGACATATTTCCCCTTTCCCTTTTACAAGATAATCCTTAATACTAAAAGTTGCAGAAGGATGAAGATCCATCTTTTGTAACTTCTTTATGGTGAACAGGGGCGATGACATTCCTACCTAACTATTATGGCCTCTTGTATTCAGGGTAGAGAGTAGTTCGGTTAGAAAACATTGGCATGTTGAGGGCCACTCATAACTCTTGAGTTCCAACAAAAAGTGATATCTGGAAGATTAATAAGCGTTCAATTTAAGAAAACATTTGATAAGCTTATCCTGCATTCCTACACAAAGAGTACAACCACAAAATATTCCATAATAGTAAAGTAAAATAAGTAAAATTATCCCAAGTAAACTAAATAAGAAGGCTTTCCATGAACTGGGCAATTGCTGAAACCAAGTTGATATGGTTTGGTACCTGATTCCAACATGCTCAGAATTAGAATATTGATCCATATTTTTACATTACCCATCTCTCCTGTGTCTCTAGAGCAGCAGCCAAAGACCACTGGTTGGTTCACAGGAAAAAGCTGGGTCAGTATAAATCACAGAAAAAAACTCAAAAACAACTGATGAGACTAGAATTTAGTAACAGGTTTACCACAGTTCTTGAAATATAATTTTTTTCTCTCTCCAGTTTCCCATTTTTACTAAAAACAAATCATGATAAGACTGATTTTCTTTATTATACTTGGCCTGATTATTTGTATAAAGCTCAGCAAAAATAATTATTGTTTTACATAGGCTTTAAAAAATTGGCTTGGATGGAATTCTGCTCCATAGAAGGAATCTCAGATAAGACTTTAAAAACCAAGCCCAGCCATGGGTTTGTACTCTCAAATATCTATTAGTTGGGTAAATTCCTCTCTCCTTGAGGTCCCAAGGTAATCTGGAGCTTCTGGGCCTGTTAGAAAGTGATATTCTTTACTTACTGCAGGTCAGAAACCCTATACAGGGACTGTGTAGACAAGGTATAAGGCCAATTTTCCCAAGGGGTTTTTATTGGCTCTACAAGTCAAATTTGATTCCTTAAAGGAAAGTACAGCATTCTAGTCAAAGTCTTGTTAAAATAACCAGTTTCTTCAATTGCATCCTGTTGTAAAAGGAAACATTTTTATTGCACTTATGCAAATAATTATATTGCCATAAGTTAAGAATACTCACAAATAGTCTCCAAATTCTGGAGAAATCAGGTAGAGAGAAACAAATATGCTCCACCTTTTGTTCATGGGAATATAATTTAATCAATCATCAAAAACTGTAAATAGCTCAGAAGAAAAGTTTCCTTGACTCTGAAGAACAAAACAAAGGATCAGAATGTTTTAAGCAAAAAGTCAAAAAGATCGTATCAGCCTTATATTAATTTAGTCCACGCAGTTAATTCCTGTCCTGCTGGATATTCATAAACATTTCAGCTCTCCATGAGTCCTGAAAGTTTTTTCCTCTATTCTAATATCACAGTCTCCAAAGTTATCAGAAACTTGTATTCAAGGGCACCTGTGAAAGTTCTATAGCTGATTATAAACAACCTTTTAAAGCAGAGGAAAACAAGACAACAATTGTCCATGGAAAATAAAATGTCTTAGGGCAGCCTCTATTAAAGCTACTATTGACTAGAAACTTTGGTTACTCCTGTGGCATGCAATAATTTTACATAAAAATTATAGTTATTAATAACATATACGAAGTCATCAGAATTATAGGAGTTTAAGAAAGTTTTGAAACACATATCAATAACATATTTATACAAATACAGCCCAAAGAAAACCAAGCACCATTTCATATTTGGCAATGCTTCCTTTATAATTTTTATACCAAATAAGCCAATATGTCTCTTCTGAACTTTAGGGAGCTTAATATTCAAAAGATTACTTAGATCTGAAAAAGACATAATTTATAATTTAATTTTAGACAGTTTTTCAAATATCAAAGGTTTAAAACACTTGATAATAAAAAATAAAATCCCAGATTACTATAAATTATTGGTAAATTATTCATTTAGCCAAAATGGTAACTTAAACAAAAATCTTTACTCATTAACAGAGGGAAGACCTAGCTCTTCAAACAATCTTTTTTCTTTCTCTTCTTTTTCCTACAGTTTATTCAAAAGACAAACAAAAATCCTTCTTTTTTTTTTTGAGACAGAGTCTTGCTGTGTCGCCAGGAGCCAGGCTGGAGTGCAGTGGCACAATCTCAGGTCATTGGAACCTCCTTCTCCCGGGTTCAAGCAATTCTCCTGCCTCAGCCTCCCGAGTAGCTGGGACTACAGACACGAGCCACCAAGCCCAGCTAATTTTTATATTTTAGTAGAGACGGGGTTTCACTATGTTGGCCAGGATGGTCTTGATCTTTTGACCTCATGATCCACCCGTCTTAGCCTCCCAAAGTGCTGGGATTACAGGCATGAGCCACCAAAAATCCTTCTTTTTAAAATAAAATATAAAAATCTTGTTCAAAAGAGAAAACCAAATTTCACTGTTACATTAGTGTGTTATTATAATGATTATTATTATTTTTTTTTTGAGGCAAACTCTCTCTCTGTTGCCCAGGCTGGGGTCTAGTGGCACAATCTGGGCTCACTGCAACCTCCACCTCCTGGGTTCAAGTTACTGTCATACCTCAGCCTCCAGAGTAGGTGGGATTACAGGCAGGTACCACCATACACAGCTAATTTTTGTATTTTTAGTATAGATGAGATTTCACCATGTTGTCCATTCTGGTCTCAAACTCATGACCTCAAGTGATCAGCCTGCTTTGGCCTCCCAAAGTGTTGAGATTACAGGCATGATCCCTCATGCCCAGCCACTTTAGTGCATTATTGAGTCAAACCCAATCCTTAATAAAACTTTATAGACAAATCTATTCAATTTTAATGTCTGATCATGAAATAAGATTCTCATAAATCTTTTTTTATAACCATTTACAATTTTTGTTAAAGAGCAGATCAGTGCTTTAACAAAAACCTATTGTGCTTTGATTCCAATGTTCAGTTTATGGAAAAAACTGAATAATATCCCTTCGAATTTGGCCAATATGTTTACACATAGAATTTCTTTCACAAGGCTAATTTTTTTCTAAACCTTCTACAACTTGCTCAAACCTTCAGCTTTAGTCTATCTAATTTAAAACAATCTGATAATCCTTATACATAGGTTTAAAAAAATCCACATTCCCATGACTTCTTCTGCCAAAAACACATTTTGCTTTCCTCACATATGTTGCATGTAAAACTGTTTTTATCTTCAAAAGAGACACTCTAACTCCCCTAAGTTGGGCCTCTAACCTAATCCCATCCTTTACCCAGGTATATGCTCCTCACTTACCCAAAGTCAGCCAATTAGTGCTGCAGTCTATTTCTTTTGGGTTAGGGGGGACTCCTCAGTGTACTCTCTTCGTGGTTTACCAGGAAGATGTTACCAGAAAGAGGTGTCAATCCAGATTCCAAGAGATGGTTCTTGGATCTCATGCAAGAAAGGGTTCAGGGCAAATCCATAGACTAAAGGGGAAGAAAGTTTTTTAAGAAAGTAAAAGAATGCCTACTCCATAGGCATAGCAGCTGAGGAATCTTTGAGCAGAAGAATGATGATTCTACAAATAAAGGTTAATAATACTGAAGTCTAATGTAAACTCTTCCAGAAAGTAAGACAAAGCTTTTACTAGGTGCTGCATGCCACAATACTCTGAAAGGAAAAAGCTAAGACAAATTTAACATAAGTTGGGACTTTATTTGGACCACGTTTGGGGACTCCAACCTGGGAACATAGATTCAAGTTGCCCTGAATATACAATCTGATTTGCAGCAGTTACAAGTGGATTTTTAAAGAAAAGGAAGCTGGTCCTAAGTTGTTTACTAAGTATTTATATTAAAATAAGATATGAAGTGGCTATATATTGTTCTTTGTATCACAAATTCCAAGTACAAGAAGATAATGGGTGAGGCAGCTAGTCAGGAACAAAATGCCTTAAACAATTACCATGCTTATGTCTTTCTGATCCTGGTAATTATGCAGATCTCACATAGTCTAGAGTACTCTGAGCTATTTTTCTTTTCTCAGTAAAGACTAATTTGAATTAGTCATACAATTTTTTTTCTAGGAAAAATTCTTTTTCATATTGATGTGTTGGGTCTCTTTATATACTATGACTATTAATCCTCTTTTATATATTTAGTTAAGTTTTTTCTCCCAATTAGTCACTTGCTTTTAACCTTATATAAATGACATTTATCATATTGCAGTTTTACATTTTTAAGGTGTCAAACTGATAGGTTTTGTGTCCTAATTCTTCCACATTCAATAATGTAAACAAAACTTTCAAGATTCCTTTTTATTATTCTTTATATTATGTTTTTAATGATTAGCTTTTGGAAATTATTTGTGACATGAGTAGGGCTCACATTTAGCATTTAAGTGTAAAAAATATATAGTTTTTAAAAAAATTAATGTACATTAGAAAAGCTATACCTGAGACCAAAAAAAGAAAGATTATTAAAAGGCACCAGAAAAACATTTACCTTGCAGGTATATTCCTCATATAACATAAAAAAAATTCTACAATTAAAATGCCAGATTATTTTAATAGAAGAAGGGAATGGATGCTAACATTCTTTTCTTGCAGAAACTGTCAGCCCTAGATAATGATAGACAAATATGTTTAAACTTTTGCTAGAAACTGAATGAGATAATTACATTATTATCATTATATAATTTGAATATGAAATTTTTCAACTTGCCAGAAATTACAAAAAATAAAGAAATATGCTTAATTCATTGCAAAGAAGAAAATAACAAAATAAATCAATGTAAGTCATAAAATAAGATGATAGAAACAAGTCTAAATATGTACATAATCATAATAAACATAAAAATTCATTTAAAAAACAGAGATAATCTGCCATAAATTATCAGAAAATAGACTTTATGACAGACATTTACATATAGGGGTTTATCAAACAATGCTCACAGAAGTAATACCTAGAAAAGAGTGAGGAAGCAAGATTTGGAAGAGGAAAGAATTGCCACAAGGACCTCAATCAATATCACACACAGCTCTGAAGCTGAGATGGCCTCTCAGATATGTCTGGAATTGAATCAAAGACTCTAGCTTTTACAATTTTTATTTTTAGTTTTTATTTTTATATATTCAGAGGATACAACTGCAGACTTATTGCATGCATATATTGTATACTGGTGAAGCCTGGGCTTTTAGTATACCTATCACCTGAATAGTGAATGTTGTACCCAATAGGTAATTTTTCAACCCTCATGCCTTTCATATGCTCCCACCTTTTGTAGTATCTAGTGTTTATTATTCCACTCTGTATTCCCTTTGTTTAGCTCCCATTTATAAGTGAGAACATGCGGTATTCAACTTTGTTTCTGAGTTATTTCACTTGACACTAGGGCTTTGAAACCATTTTCTTCCCTTCCCAGTAATTAGTCATTGGATGATGGCTGCTCTTTTGGTTGAGTGTAATTTCTGTGTAGGGACTGAGCTATAAACTACTACCTAGTACAACTCCTGGCAGCTAGAGGAATGACTGCTTTAATCTTGAGAGGAAATCTGGGAAGCACATCACAGTATCCAGTACACTCAGAGATAGTGATTTTTTTTTAAACCAGCCAGATTTTGTTTAGAGGGCCACATTAAAACAAAAATTTGCCAGGTATAGGTCATTGAGAAAATTATAATTGAATCTTCACAATAGAAATACTTCACACCACATTCTTTAACCACTGGAGAATTAGAAAGCTTTCTTTCTCAAGAAACTCTGGTATTCCAAACATTTCTGGACTGCTTAATAAATACTACATTATTGGTTTTGCTTATTTTAAAAGAGTAATTGGCAGAGAAATAAATCCTGAGCTAAAGAGTCTTTTATAATTAAGCTATCTGTGGTCAATTTTTTTTCTCTCATAATGAAATAGAAGAATGAGGAAGATATTTCCCATAGTAATTCTCGTATAATACTTTATTATCAATAAATACATAGGAAGTAGACAAATGTGAGAAATACTTCAAATGTTTTAATATTTCACCTTCTATATTCAAAGATTCAATTACACATACTTATTAAAATTGAACTTGAGAAGGTTTTGTCAAAAATTATTTTCTTGAAAGAGGCCTCCCCCATTCTTTGTACCACATCTTCACCAATAACCAATCATTATATGAGCAGTGACCAAGGGTTGGTGTTACATCATTTCTCTGGACAGATGAGAAGGTTTATACTTGAAAAGATGGTCCCAATCTGGTAGTTCAAATGTTTTATTAATATAGGTTAAAACATAGTATTCTTCAAAATAAGATGTTGGCCTATGAATCTCTTAAGTTACATAGCTTAGAAAGTATAACAGTGCCGAAAGTAGATGGGAAGTACTCATTGCTCATAATGGATGATAGCCTTCCAGAAGTCAGAGAGAAGAAAAAAAATATTGTAACTTAAAGAGTAAACACAAAAAAAAAAACAAATAAAATTCAAATAAGTCAAAGAAAAAGTAAAATATCATAATTTATTCAATATATATCGATCAAACAGGTATAAAGGGCATGGCTCTAAGCTAGTTGCTTTAAAGAAAATAGTGAATTAGATATCTGTCTGTCTTCCCTGACTACTATCTAGCCAGGAAGATAGACACTGAATTTAACAAAAATGAATAAAATTACTGTTAAAGTCATAATTGAAACAAAGAGCATCTCTAAGGGGGACTTAGCTTGGAATATAGGGAAGCCTTCCCTGAAAAAGTGGCCTTTAAGATGAGACATGAGAGGAAGAATGTTCTGGTCAAGAAATTAGCATATGAGAAGACCTGGGAGTGCATAAAAATTGTGAGGAAGGCCACAGTGGTTTTAGCTTAGAGAGTGAGAAACGATGGCCTGAGATAAGACTGAGAAGTTGTCAGGGACTAGATTGTGTTAGGCCTGGTAGGCTGTGTTGAGGATTCTTTCATCCTAAACTTGATGGCCACTGGAATTAAGGGAAGGACCCAGTCAGGTTTATGTTTCAGGGAGACCCCTCTGTCTAGAGAAGAGCTGTTATGTGCAAGGCAGCAAGTGTGATGTGGAGAGCTCAGGTACAAAACTTTTGCTGAAGTTCAGGTAGTAAATGATGGTGATATAAACAGGAGTAGTAGTAGAAGTAATAAAAGGAAACAGATGAATTTTAAAAATACTTACCAAGAAAATTCGGCCATACAGACAAATGGTGAAGCATGGGAGTGGATAAGTGAGGAGTTTTGAAAAATGGAACCCTTATTTCTGACATGCAAAATAAAACTACTAGGGAGCCATTTACTGAGTTAAGAAAAGATGAATAAAGAGAAAGAGCTTGTTTTGGGAGAAGAGATCATGAGCTTACTCTTAGATACAATACATTCTTGAGATGTCTATGAAGAATGTGAAAGGAGCAGGTGAGTAGGGGGAGTTGAAGAAGTAAATTTGGTACCAAGAATTGCAGTTTGATCTTAAGATATATATTTTTTATTGTCACCATATAGGTGGCATTTTAAGCCATGTGAGTGGATAAGCTCCAGCAGAGAGATATGGTAGAGTGAGAAGACAGAAATATTTTGACTAAGACCTAATGCTGGGAACAGGCCCTAAGGCTGTCATAAACAGGGACCTTAAAGAAACTGGCCATAGACAAAATATCTATAGCACCGTAACATACTCATGATGGCAGTGACACACATTGCTGGAGGTTGTTGGTTTACCGGAGTGAGGGAAAGAAATATCTGACCCGTCCAGGGCCGAAGATCACTTAAAGGCATTCTAGAACTACAAACAATAGCATGAGTGACCCGTGCCCTAATGACGTGTTTCAGTTGCAGTAGATAAATGCATCAGAGCCTGTTTCTTGCCACTAGTAAAGAATGCTTTGCTCCCTGTGAACAATGCTTTTAGTTAATCTATAAACTGCAGTAATGATGATTGTCACTTGCTTGCTGTCAATAAATATGTCAGTCAAACTCTGTTCCAGGTTCTTAGCTGGGAATGCTGAAGCTCCCTGATGTCTCACGTTTTGCACTCTATATTTGTGTCTGTTTCTTAATTCCTTCAGTGCCACGTGGGTTGGGGTCTCTATGACAGAGCTGATCTTGGCAAGTGGTGCCCATACATGGAGCTCAAACCAGGGATGAAGGGTCACCAGAGCAATGATTTGAGAATGTAGAACTAAGCTGGAGGACACCTGAGTATTCTTAAAGCAATCCCCATGGTGAGTAAGAAGGGAAACCTGGAAGTATCAGGGTAACAAATGGGACAAGGGTCAAGCAGGCATGAGGATTTTTGAATCTGCTTTAGCAACTCCTCAGAAAAGGGGGAGTTAAAGTTAGTACTAGCTCCTTATTCTGTCAGTTGTTTTCAATGAATCTGTGCTTTCTTATTCTGTTCTTCTGCTGTTTTCTTTCTTTCATTGCTTTATAAAAAAGGAGCTGGGGATATTCCAATCTCAGTATGGTCAGTTTGGGCAATAGTGTGTTCAGCATTAGAGACATTTCAAACTAATAATGAGGAGGAGGAATCAGAGGAGGAAGGAGAGTATAACAAAGTAACAGAAGAGGTGACAAAGCAGGTTTGCTTGCCAGCTAAAACAGCAAAAGAGGGAGAGGTTTGTCCCTGCCCCTCTGCACTCCCTCACCCTTAAAGAGAAAGAATGGCTTGATGCTCTGAATATTTCTTTTCCAAAGGACCATGGGCAAAAAGTAGTTGCCCCACTGACTGTTTGACCAGCGCCTCAAGTGACCGTTTTCAGTTCTATTCAGGCAGGAATCCAGCAAGCCAGACAAAAGGGCGATATGAATGCTTGTCAGCCATATTATGGCTATGTTTGATCCTTTTCCTTTTAAATTACTTAAAAAATTTAAACAAGCTATCAATCAATATGAACCAGGTTCTCCTTTTGTAATGGCACTATTAAAGAACGTTGCTGTCTCCAGTTGAATGATTCCTGCTAACTGGGATACTCTTACTCTAGCTTGTCTGACTTCTGCTCAGTTCTTACAATTTAAAATTTGGTGGGCAGATGAAGCTTCCATTCAGGCTCACCACAATGCCTAGGCCCAAGCTCAAATTAATATAACTGCAGAACAACTTTGGGCTTTGGCAGCTGAGCTGCTTTAGGTGAACAAGTGGTCATGCAGGATGATGCCACAGAGCAGCTTAGAGGAGTTTGCATTAGAGCTTGGGAAAAAGATCGCTTCAGGAGAACAATACCCTTCTTTTAGTGCAATCAAGAAGGGACCAAAAGAACCTTATGCAGATTTTATAGCCAGTTTACAGGAGTCTCTAAAAAAGGTGATTGCAAATTCGGCTGCTCAGGTATAGTGTTGTGGTTATTAGCTTTTAACAATGCCAATCCTGAGTGCCAAGCTGCTTTGTGACCCATTAGAGGAAAAGCACATTTGGTTAACTATATTAAAGCTTATGATAGTATCAGAGGTAATCTGCGTAAGGCTACTTTGCTGACCCAAGCAATGGCAGAACTGAAAGTGAGTAAAGGAAATATTCCATTTCCTGGAACTTGTTTTAACTGTGGAAAGCATGGTTATACTAAGAAAGAATACAGAAAAAATAAGCAAGTCAGGTCTCCAGTTAGGGAAAAAAAGAAAATCACTGAGCCTGAAATATGTCCAAAACGCAAAAAAGGAAAACATTGGCTAGTCAGTGTCACTCTAAGTTTGATAAAGATTTTGGGAAACAGCATGAGGGGCCCGTCCTGGGCCCTGTTCCAAACCAGGGCATTTCTGACTCAGGCCACTCTCTAATCCCTGTACAGTGTCTGTCCCCTGCCACAGCTAGTAGTGCCACAGTAGATTTATGCTGCACAAAAGTTGTAAGCCTTCTGTTGGGGAACCCCCACAAAAAGTGCCAACAGAAGTCTGTGGACCCTTGCTAGCGGGGTTGGTAGAATTACTTCTAGGTAGGTCTAGTTTAAATTTAAAAGGAGTGCAAGTACATACAGGAGTCATTAATTCAGATTACAATGGAGAAATTTAAATTGTTGTATCTACTTCTGTCCCCTGGAAAGCAGAGCCATGAGAGCGTATAGCACAGCTCCTGATTGTGTGGCATGTGGAAATGGGGAAAAATAAAACTAAACAAATAGGAGGATTTGGAAGCACAAATAAACAAGGCAAAGCAGCTTATTGGGTAAATCAAATTACTGATAAATGTCCTACTTGTGAAATAACTATTCAGGGAAAGAAATTTAAAGGGTTAGTAAATACAGGAGCAGACATTTCAATCATTTCTCTACAGCACTGGCCATCTGCATGGCCAATTCAACTCACTCAATTTAACATAGTTGGAGTTGGCAAAGCCCCTAAAGTATATCAAAGCAGTTATATTTTCCATTGTAAAAGACCCAATGGACAACCTGGGACTATTCAATCAATTGTAACTTCTGTACCTACAAATTTATGGGAAGAGATTTATTACAGCAGTGGGGAGCACAAGTGTTAATTCCAGAACAACTACATAGCCCTCAAAGTCAGCATATGATGCAAGAGATGGAGTGTGTGGCTGGCATGGGATTAGGAAAAAATTTACAAGTGTTAAAGGAACCACTTAAAGTGGAAAGACAGAATTCTTATCAGGGTCTAGGATATTATTTTTGATGGTGGCCATTGCTAAGCCTCTGAAACCTATACCTCTAAAATGGTTAACAAATAAGCCAATTTGGATAGAACAATAGCTGCTGAGTAAAGAAAAACTGGAGGCTTTAGAGGACTTAGTTACTGAATAATTAGAAAAGGGACACACAGCTCCAACATTTTTCCTCTGGAATTCTCCAGTCTTTGTTATTAAGAAAAAATAAGGTAAATGGAGAATGTTGACAAATCTTAGAGTCATTAATTCAGTTATACAATCTATGGGGAAATGACAGCCAGGGTTGCCTTCTCCTGCTATGATTCCAAAAAATGGGCCACTAATTGTGATTGATTTGAAGGACTGTTTCTTTACAATTCCTTTGTCAGAAAAGGCGTTTGAGAGATTTACATTCACTATTCCTTCTATAAATAATAAAAAACCTGCTAAAAGATATCACTGGAGAAAGTTGCCACAAGGAATGTTAAACAGTTCCACAATTTGTCAAACTTCCATGGGCCAAGTTATTGAGCCCATCAGAAAGGAATTTTCAGTGTTACATTATTCATTATATGGATGATATTCTTTATGCTGCTCCCACTCAGGAAATATTACTCCAATATTATGATCACTTGCAAAATTCAATGTGTCATGCTGGTTTAATTATAGCTTCTGACAAAATTCAGACTACTACTCCTTACTCATACTTGGGAACCTTAGTGAAGAACACTACCATTGTGCCACAAAAAGTAACCATACACAGGGATTGATTAAAAACATTAAATGACTTTCAAAAATTACTAAGGGACATTAATTGGATATGACCTGCTCTAGGCATTCCTACCTATGTCATGAGTAATCTATTTTCTATCCTTCGAGAAGATCCTAGTCTCTCTAGCTCTCGATAATTAACAAAGGAGGCTGAAGCAGAATTGCAGCTCACTGAGAAGTAAGTGCATAAGGCTCAAATAAATAGAATAGATCCAGAAAAAACTTTAGATTTATTAATTTTTCCAACTCAGCACTCACCTACTGATATTATTGTTCAAGAGCAAGACTTGGTGCAATGGCTTTTTCTTCCTCATACAAATTCACGGACTCTGACTCCTTATTTGGATCAAACTGCCGCTCTGATAGGAAATGGGAGATCAACTAAACTGCTAAGAATAAGAAAAATCCCCTGTGGATGAAAAAAGTCTTCTTACACAATGCAATGTCAATATGTGTCACAGTGGAGATAATATGTATCATATGTCAAGTACCTTAGCATCTATGAAAAAAAAAAAAAGGACCATTTTAACACTGCAGAATGACGAAAACAATAATGAAAGTGAAATCATACAGTTGTAACATTTTTATTGTATATGATCTAAACTTCCAGCTAAGGCAACTTGTTGAAGGTAAGCTGGGAAAAGAAACAAGGGACATCAGAAATTACTATATCATAATTGAAAGAGTCTGCAAATTAGGGAGATTTTTTTCAGGGCCACCCCAGCTTCTTAACTCTTAAAAAATGAAAATAAATGAACCCTAGGGTTAAAGAAAACAAAAGTAAGATAAGAGAATGGTTGAGATAGTAGGTGAAGATATAAACTGCAAACTCCCTCAGCCTGGAAGTCCTAGGCAGATCAATGGGAAGAAACATTCATAATCAGAAAGGAGAAAGTTAAATTGTCCCTGTTTACAGGCGACATAATCTTATATTTAAAAAACCTAAAGACTTAATGAAAACATTCTTTTTTTCTTTTCTTTTTTTTTTTTTTTAGAGACAGGGTTTCGCCATGTTGGCCAGGCAGGTCTCAAACTCTTGACCTCAGGTGACCCACCTGCCTCAGCCTCCCAAAATGCTGGGATTACAGGCATGAGCCACCACACCTGGCCAAAAACATTCTTATAACTGATAAATGAACTCAACTAAGTTTCAGAATTAAAAATCAACATATAAAAATCAGTAGCGTTTTTATACATCAATGACAAACTAGTTGAAAAAGAAATCAAGAGAAGAACCCCAAGTACAATAGCTACAGAAAGAGACACCTACAAATGAATTTAACCAATGAGGTGAAAGAGCTCTATAAAGAAAACTACAAAACACTGATGAAAGAAATAGAAGACACTCAAAAACATTAAAAGACGTCACATGTTCATGGAATAGAATAATTAATATTGTTAAAATGATTATACTACCCTGTTATTACCCATGAGTCATCTATCACCCACTACATAGGGGTCCAGGCAACAAATTCCTCTTAGAATTTATCTGCGGAAAAGCTGCTTTTCTAGACCAGAAAGAGGTCCCCTTTGAGCAGCAATGAATGTTTCATAATTCATCACAGTATTTTCTTATCCTGGCTACTGGTGAAAAGCAAAGCCAAATAAGGTAGTCAAACTATCTGGTGCCCACATTTGAATACAATTAACTGTCCTGTTATTTAAAAGAGTCTCTAAATTTTCTCTTCCAAAACAGTTGTTGCAGCTTTCCTGTTTTAAATAGTTCTTCTTGTAAGTATTCTCAAACTGTTCTAAGGTGCCCAATGTACAAATAAATATACATTGATTTCACTTAAATCTGATGTACAAATAAATATACATTGATTTCACCTAAAAAAATTACTACCGAAAGCAATCTGCAGATTCAATACAACTACCAATGACTTTTTTCAAAGAAATAGAAAAAAAAACTCCTAAAATTGCTGTGAAACCACAAAAGACCCCAAATAGCCAAAGCAATCCTGAGTGAAAGAACAAAGCTGGAAGTGTCACACTACCTGACTTCAACATATACTACAAAGCTACAATGACAAAAACAGTGTGGTACCTATTTACAGCTATCTGATTTTTGACAAAGGCAACCAGAAAATATCTTGGAGAAAGGACAATCTTTTCCATAAATGCTGCTGGGGAAATTGAGTATCCACGTATAGGAGAATGACACTAGACCCCGTCTTACATGTATACAGAAATCAAATGAGGATGACTTGTAAGTCACAGCCTTAAATGTAAGACCCAGAACTGTAAAACTACTAGAAGAAAACATAGAGGAAATGCTCTAAGACATTGGTCTGAACAAATGTTTTATGAATAAGACTTCAAAAGCACAGGTAATAAAAGCAAAAATAGATGAATAGGATTATGTCAAACTAAAAAATTTCTGCACAACAAAGGAAACTATCAATAGGGTGAAGAGACAACCTGCAGAATAGAAGGAAACTATTCATCCAACAAGGGATTAATATTTAATAGCTGGAATATAAAAGGAATTCAACTCAACAAGAAAGGGAATCCAATTAAAAATAGGCAGTTGATCTGAATAGCTATTTCCCAAAAGAAGACAAACAAAGGGACATGGGTCTATTTTTTTTTAAATGCTTGGCTGGGTGTGGTGGCTCACACCTGTAATCCTGGCACTTTGGGAGGCCAAGGCAAGTGGATCACCTGAGGTCAGGACCAGCATGGCCAACATGGCGAACCCCATTTCTACTAAAATTACAAAGTTCTAAGGAAAAGATAACATAAATAAATAAGTTTTTGCTTATATATTGTTATGCATGTAAAATATCAGGAATTTCCACAGCTCAAAATCTTAAAGGAATGATTTTAAGAAGACATATAGCTAACCTAGAGATTAGTCATAACAAGAAACTCAAGAATCAAGAACATTCACTTAAAGGTGATGAATTTAATAAATTCATCTATACATGTTTCTTCTACAAATCCCACCAAAATGATAGGAAAGTGTTTGGTTTGGAGTTTTAAAGAAGTTAACCCACAAAGACAATGATAATGGGAGAGGAAGCAATGATAAAATTATGGAAGCTGAAGGCAGGTGAGTGGTAATTCACATAACAGACTCAAGAAACCTAAACCTTTATATTGTAGTGGGAAAAGTAAAGGCATGTGCTGCCTTAAAAGAGCAGTTCAAATGGTACCAATTACTCATGGAAGTAGGAATAGAAGTGAAATTAAAACCAGAAAAATTGGTTGAAACAACTAGCTCCCAGTGTCTTCTCCAACTGCTAAGGTTTTCAGATCATGGGAACTGAAACTTAGTTGAGGTCAGGTGTACCACACTCAAAACTTCTATGCTGGACTCTTCCCAACTTGACTATAGAGAGCTACCAGCAAATGTCATATTCATGCCCAAGAGAAGTTTTTCCCCAAAGAATTCTGACCAATACAAGAGAAAAGAGCTAAATACACTGGTAATTTAGGTTCTCTCAACAAAACATCTAACCAGACAGAACATCTGTAACAAAAACCATCAGCAATAGGCACTTGCTTCAGTCAGGTCTTTGATCCCCAAGCTTAAAAATTAGCAGATACCAAAGGATCAACATATATTTGAGAAAAGTATGTAATAGGAAATATGACCAAAATAACCAAAGAAAACCTTGGGAGGAAAAGAGACTAGTCAGGCAAAAAATATAAACATTATTATCCTCAGAGAAGATATTTGTAATAAATAAGATCAAGATGTTATATAAAGGAACATTTAGATAATTAAATGATATCTCAGAATTTAAATATATAATAGCATAAATCAATAGAAAGTTTAGAAAGTAAGCTTGAGCAAATTAAGAAAGTGATTTTTTTAAAAAAGACTAAGAAATGAAAAATACAATGGAAAGGATTAAAAAATTAGAAGTCACATTTAGGAATCTCACTGTGAAAGTAACAGGAGCTTCAAAAAGAGACCATGGACAGGAAATCATCAAAGACATAATCTAAGAAAATTTCCAGGAACTGAAGTATATGGATTTTCAGATTGAAATGGCCCACTAAATGCCAGCACAATCGATGAAAATAAGATCTATACTCTGTCACACTACCATGAAATTTCAAAATACTGTGAACAAAGAAAAAAATCCAATGAGGTTTCAGAACCTGAAGGACAGGGGTAGAAGAGATTTCACTCAAAAATTCTAGGATCAAAATGTCATCAGACTTCTTGACTGAAACTTTGAAGGCAATAAGATGACAGAGTATTACCATCAAAATTCAGAGGAAAAATTGTTTTCAACTTACAATTCTACATTACTAAGTAAGGCTACGAATATAATTAAAACATTTTCAGCCACACACAACAAGGGTTCCCATCATAACCCTTTCCCAGAAAGCTCCTGGAGTATATACTCCACTATAATTGAGTGAATACAATAATAAAAAAGAAATATAGAATTCAGACATGAGGGTGTCAGACTCAACAGATAGTTGAAGGTTCATCTCAGGGTGCTGCTGAAGGGAAATCCCAAAATGACTGCTGTGTTTCCAGGGTATGAATGTGTGCAGAATCTTCATTCTTCAATAGCAGAAAGTAAGCAGATGATGCCAAAAATTGAAAAATTAGAATATGGCAATATTAAGAATCAAGGAGTTGAAAGTGGTTGTGTCTGAGAAGTGAGAAATAGGATAGTGAAGGAGGGGCTGCGTTTTTATTTACAAAAAAAAACTCTGAATAGCTATTTGATTATTTATGAGTATATCTAACTTTGGAGGAGGAAAACAAAAAACACCCAGGCATAGCAATGCTGTGAAGAAACAGTTGATGGTGGGTATATGCTCCATCTAAATATATATTCAAAACTAAATAACTATAGTAACTTTTATTACAGACCAGAACAAAGTGTTATAAATGCTGACAATGTAATAAGAATAACATCACTAACAAACTAGTGAGAAATGTGGGAGGAAAATGAAAAGTACAAATATAATTTTCTTGTCGTTTGTAGTAGGATATGAATTATATAATATCTAAACTTAAAACATAGCATTAAAAAAAAAAACTTCAACTTTTCTTATGTTTTCCAAAGTCTTTCTATCTGTGCATTAATGTCTGTGTACAACTATCCATTTTTTTTAACCTGTGCATAGTGAAAAAGATGTCTGCAATACAGTGTTTAAAAAATGTTAGCAATGCTTATTTCTGCAATCTGTGGTTCCTGATGCCATTTTAAAAAGAGGTAATTCATTGTTTCCATTTTTTTTATCTTTTGTAGAAATTGAAATAAATATTACAATAAAATTAAATAAATAAAAATATATTATTTACCAACCTACTGCCAGAAAATGAACCAGGAGACCAATAATCATTCCAAAGATTGCCAACACCCCAAACACAAGAAAGGCAATCATCCATAGTGGCACAGATGTATGGGAAGCTATGACTGGTCTGCAAGTAAAGGATATGAATGTGAAAGCTCTATCAGAATAAACAGCCATTTTAAATCTTTATTTCTTGTCTCTTGCTCTCCCCTAGAAGCTCTACAATTCAGACACAATAGTAGCAACAGATATTTTAAGAAAGGAGGAAGAAAGGGAGAGTGGGAGGGAGAGAAGGGAGGAAGAGTGAGAGGAAGGGACAAAGATTTAAAAAAATGAGCTTCCCTTAAAGCTTTTGATTGAAGCTCTCTAAATCTGTTATGAAGTTACATTTAGGAGTATAATGGTTGGTTCCAAATTATCTATACACTTGGCATCTCCCTACCTCCCATGATCAAAAAGTAGAAACAGAGTATCAATAAGTGAAGATCTTGTCAGGTCAGAGAGGTGGGGAAGGGAAGGGAAGGGAAATATCTTAGAAGTTCTTTATGCCTAAGCACATAGTAATATTTTAAAGTATGATCATGATCCTATATGATTTATTATGTACTTATTTTATACAGAGAATATGCACAGATATGAAGTGCTATACTCTGTTAGAGCACTATCCACCTATCTTATTAGCTTATTACTCTGTTTCAAAGAACCCTTGTAGAAAAGCATATCATGATGAATATACAACGTCAGGTATTTTCACTATGTCTTGTTTAGGCAAAAATTTGTATTGAGATCCTCAGTCTAAGCTGAAATAAGGATCTGTGGGAGTTTTCTAGACAAAAAAGGCATAGGAAGCCTTCTAGGAGGATGGAACAATATGCAATGCTTAAAGAAAGACCAGCAATTCAACTTTGTTGTGGCAAACTGTGAGTCATAAATCATTCAAAGATGACATTGGAGAGTATGATGGCTAATTTTATGTGTTAGCTTTGGCTAGGTTGTGGTGCTGAGCTCTTTAGTCAAACACTACTTTATGTGTTGCTGTGAAGGTATTTCATAACTGTAACTAAGACCTATAATCAGTTGACTTTAAGTAAAGGAGATGACCTTTAATAATTAGGTGAACCTCATCCAACCAGTTGAAGACTGTAAGAGCAAAAATGAAGGTTTCTGGGAGAAGAAAAAATTCTGCCTTGAAATGATAACATAAAAGTCCATCCTGAGTTCCAGTCAGGAAGCTTGTCCTATGTATTTCATACTTTCAAACCACACAATTGTGTGAGCCAATTCCTTAAAGTAAATCTATATGTGTATGTTTTTATGCAGCTATATGTATAAATATGTGTGTATCTATATCTTCTATTGGTTCTGTTTCCCTAGAAAACTCTGACTGACATGGAGAAGTAGCAGCAAGAAGTACCCTTGATACCACACAAAGGTGTTGAAATTTTGTCTTCTGGAGACAAAGTTGGACAAAAATCTGGAGACAAAATTGGAGATTGACCTTAACCAGAATCACCCAAAGTGCTTATTAAACTGCAGATTGTGGAATCCTATTTCAGATCTAGTGAAACTGAATTCCTAGAAGGGCCTGGGAATTTGCACTTTAACAATCCTCGCAATATAGATTCTTACTAAGCTGTGTACTATCTTTATGGTAAAATACTGAAAGACTTTATGCAGGCAGGTTGTCAGGTTTTTTTCTCAAATTTTTTTTTCAGATTAGAAGTAGCATTTGGGTGTACTGTGTATGATGCACTGGATCATAGAAAAAATAAACTGGGTTGATGCTTTCAGGAAAATAAGATCTTTTTTTAAACAAATCAATCTTTTATTGATGTTTTCTCATTCTTCTAGAAAATTATTTTATATCACTTTTCTCCTCAAACCTCCAGCACCATCTGCCTCATCCTCACTCCTAGTTGATAACCGTCGTATTCCAATGAGGAAATGGAAGTTATCACTAAAGAATATTTACAAATTCCATCATCACATTTCTGAACTTCTCTTCATCTATGCTCCAAACTCTCTTTTCTTCAAGTTTCTATAAATAAACTGCATGTGTCCCTGTCTTAGGCCAACCCTCCACTATCTCTTCTCACGCTCCAACAAATAACCTGTGTTCTAGACATTTCAAACTATTTACAGATCTATGGACACATAAGATCCTTTCATGTCTCTATGCCCCTGCACTCTCTGTTCCTTTGCCTAAAATTCACCTCAAGTCTACTTGGTGAGCTTCCACTTAAATTTTATCACTCAACTCTGTCATATCCTTTTCATTGTAGTCTCCCATAGTCAACCATATTATGTCCTACATTCATAGTATTTTTTTATTTTTACATTTCTGTCTTTTTGCCTTTAGTTTTTAGCATATTGTGGTCTGAGACCACATCATTATTTGTTATTTTTTATATCCAGGATATAACATAGTGCCTAGTATTAAAGATAATTTTTGTTGAGTAAGTGAATGAATAAAGGCAAGGGAGATCAAGGGCAACTACATTTTGGAGGGAAGATCAGAGGGAACCATGTTATATAAAGCCTTCAGGGCTAGTCAAAAGAGTTTTGACTTTATCTTGTGGAATGACTACCATGAGGACTTGCAGTGCTTAGGAAGATGAAATTGCAGACGGTATGCATGATGATAGTTGAAAAGAGGAAGAAAAATAAAAGAAAACCAATAAGGAAAAAGCCTATTCTAATTCATGGGAATGGAGTGATGGGATTCTGGGTGATGAAATTAGAAAGAAAGTAGGAATTCAGAAAAGTTTACAAGAGAAGAATATATGCAAGAACTTGATAATTAGTTAACTATATGGGTAATGGGTAAGGATATGTTAATGATATAAATTTTACCTCAAGAAGAGGGGATAATGAAATGAAATCTGGAAGGGATAATTTGGGGAGAAAAAAGTTGTAAATTTTTCATATTTTGAGTTTGAGGAGCATTAAAATTTTCAGTAAACAGTTGGAGACGTCAGACTCTTAATTAATTGAGGACTGACACTTGGAAGTATAAATTTAGGAGTTATCTAAAAGCAAGAGAGAATCAAGGCTGTGAAACTTGATCAGTGTGTCAGAGAGCTTGTTGTATTAAAATTTAGACAAAATTAGTATTTCTTTTTCCAAGGCAAACATTTGTTTTCATTCCAATGATGGCTAATTCATCTCAACATTTTTATACCATTCCTGAATGTCACAGTCTCATTCTTTCATATCTCTCAAAAACCTTTAAATAATAAGCATTTGTTTCCTCATTGTCAAATTTAAAATACTGTTGATCTTTTAATGATGGGTCAACACCTACCTCATCTCATAAGCATTCAGCTCCACCAGAACTACCTTGCTCACTGGTTCGTTCTCCAATCTCATCATTTTTTTTTTTTTTTTTTTACTTTTCTGTCTCCTGTGAACTCTTCCTAATTACTTTCTTTCCTTAATAATTCTTTAATTGAGGATACATTTGTATATTTCTTATTTTGGCTAATTTTATTATTAAACTTAATTCAGTACAGGTGTTTGCATAGATTTGGACAAATTTTTTATTTTATCTCTACAGTTCATTTTCAGAACTTGTATTCTATAAGAACAAAAAAACCTTAAATCTATTAAAATGTAATTAAATAAGATGTTTTAGAATTCACCCAGATACTATGGTTTCAAATTGAAAAACTGAAATGACTTCCTAATTTTCAACTTTATTTCATTGGAATTGCTATAGGATTTAATATTTTCATTCCCTATCCCCTTTTCCACACTAATTATCTCTTGGCACCACAAAGATGATTCTCTGGGTTGTAGCTACCTTTAATTCATGACCTAATGACATTACAACAATGACAGATAAATAGCTGCCTAAAAATGGCAAAGAGACTTCTCAAGCAGGATGAATACTCAGCTATTAGCCAATTTCTGGTAGTCCATACAACAAATTCTTCTGGAAAATCACATAAGGAATTACTGGGAGAGGAACACAGAATATAAATTATGCCTTGCCATTAAAAAATACCTGGATGTAAACTTCTTAATACTTTCTTTGCAAAAATCTAAAACATTGCCTTCTTCTGAGATGTTCCTCATTCTATTTGATAGGACTAACTTTAAGAAAAAATTTGAAATTGATAAAATGTGGTTTTGAAGTCTCTATTTCCACATCTGGTATTTTTTTTTTCTTTCTCTTAACTATTAAAGTTCACTAAGGTCTTCTCAAATGTGCATGCAAAGTTTCTCAATTCCTCCATGTTCTGCTGTGTAATCAGATTAATGCTTTACTCTGAGAAGCTAATCACTGTATTAAGGCTTGAACCTTGCCCAGGTAACAAGGATGTATTCAAAAGAATGGCTTAATCCTTTGAAATCTTCCAGGTTAGAACTTCTCACAAGTGTCAACATGATGAAAGCAAATGAGGAGGTGCCTTAAAGGAAAAATATCCACTCAGCTTAAAGGTGATGACTACCTGGCAGGCAAAACAAAACAAAACAATCATGGTGTTTCTTTTCCACTTTTGAATGTGTTTGATCACTGTTTTACTGATAGATTAGCAGTGTTGGTTATAAGAAAACATCAAGGTTATGAATAAAATAACATCCATAATAAAAAAGAAATAATCATACAACAAAAACCTTTTTACTTTAGTTCAAGAAAAAATTCTTGGTATGTTCTATCACAGTGAATGCTTCCTGCCAGATCACAATTTCATATGAATATTGATAGTGTGAATATATGTATAAACACATATACACTTATTTTAAAGGGTTCAACTATTTGACTTAAAATATACATTTTAGAAAAATATTTGTGTTAGGTATGTACTTATACTTCCCATTAAGTGAAATATAACAAACATTAAGTACTATAAATTAGATTCAGTTAATTTTGCTATATTTTATGTATATAGATGAAAACTCTTTGTGAGCTAAATGTACGTTCTCAAAATTTTGCCATTAATGATCACTGTTCGCTTATCATGATAATTATTCAGTTAGATACTTTAAAAATAGATAGCATGTATAAATACATAATAATACTATTCTGGTTCATGAATATTTAACAAGTAAAAATATATGCATTTATACATGGTTCAACAGAGAATACTTATGAAGCAATGTTACTATGAGAGTCAATATAATATTCATGAAAGCCTTAAGAAAACAAGAGTTGTTAAACAAATACAAGGAAATCATAATCCTCATCACTATCAACAACAATTTATCATTTGTTTTATGAGAACAGAAAATGTTTTCTCTGCTACCTGCTCTCTACAACAGTCACACATTCATGTTATTTTTCATTCACAGTATGTTTAGCTGCACATAACCTTTCTGAAGTACTCTTCAAGTCATTACATAAAACTATAGATTCCAAACACAGGTGTATGTGATAGGGTTGTTTCCATGAAGGAAATCCAAAATGCTGTGGAAAAACTATAACTTTCTTATCCAAACTCAGTTGTTTGACTGTAGTCTTTGGATGGGAGTCATATTGAGGGAGAGAGTGTAAATTCTATTGATGTCAGAATTTTAGGCAAGCAAATCTCCACTTACCTGTACATAATGTGCTGATACAATGGTTGTTGAAGTTAATAAAGAAAATTTCTGCATTTCTTTTGTCCTGATCAGTGCTTCTCTGGTAAATGTGCTAACCACAATGATAGTTGAGATTTTAAGGGCTGGGCAAAATAGCAAAAAACAATTAAAAGGAAACTTGTTTAACAAGTGTGACAACAGCTATGGATCTATGATTTAAAGGAAGAATATAAATTCCTTTTGAGTTGGATATTTAGAAAAAAACAATAGATATTACTTGGTCTTCTGAGAGGTCCACCCACAAAATACCACTGCAGATTGGTGAGTTAGTGTTCTGACTCAAGTTCCATCCATCCTTTCATGGCGTAGAGCTCCTCTCCAGTAGAACTAACTGTATTTAACAGAGCAGTCTTTGGCAAATGATTTAAATATAAATTGTTTTTATTTGATACAATTATTCTGCCACAGCATCACTCATTGGAAACATGCTTAACCCAAAAATTCTCACTGAGGCTCTGCACATACTTTTGCAGAAATTGATTTACAGATGGAGGTAGGCTTTAGAGTAAGAAATAGTTCTGTTTTAGAAATTCTTTATAGGAAATGGAGCTATTTAATCTAATCAAGAGTTATTTTATTAAGTGAATATGGATTTTTGGGTGACATGCCAAGTTTTATAGAAACAAAAAAAAAATGGGAGGCCTTTTAGACATTTTGAATACAAATATCTTGATTCTAGACACTATTTTACCTGCCTTTAACCACATGCTTACTCCATTCATTTACTTGATAAATATTTCTCATGTACTTCCTAAGGCTCCACGTTGTTCCCAGTGGTGGGAATACAACAATGGGTATAATAAAGCCCCTGCCTTCATGGACTTTACACTGTAATGGGAAAAATAGACAAACAGTAATGAAATCGTAAATACACAATTTATGAGATATTTATACAAGGATATAAAAAAATAAAGTGGTGTGAATGGATACAAAGTGGCGAGTGAAGTAGAGGTGACTATCTATAGAGTGGTAAAGAAAGGCCTCTCTGAGGAGGAGGTTTTTAGCAGAGACCTGAATGATACTGATTGGTATGATTCATCCTCCTAAAACACATATTCATGACTCTTTAAAAATCTTTAAAACTCTCACCTGCTTTCAGAGTAAAATACAAACTTATCTGGTTTCTATTTTTTGCCCTTCAGAATGTTATCTCTCTTGATGCATGTTGTTACACAGCAGTGTGGTATAACAGAAAGGGCATGACCTCTCTGCCAAAGTCAGGCCTGTTGAATTTAGGTTGGACATTAAATCTCTCTGGACTTCATCTTCTTCATAGGTAAAAATGGGAGATAACAGGACCATACTTGTCAGGTTGCTATATCAACTGAGACCATATATATCAAGTTCTTGGCACAATACCCAGGACAGTATGTTGCCTTAACAATGACATTACCTAAAGTTTGACTTTACTTGAGCAATTTCTCACAGTCCCCTTTTTCAAATGGCAAGAGCTTCCTACCACCATGTTTTTATTCAGGCTGTCTAATACTCCTAAGATTGCCATTTCCACTCTTGCAATGCTTTCTCATACTTCATGTTCTATTTAATTGCTACTTTTTCACCAAGACTTCCCTGTAAGGCATTATACTCTTTGATCTCTTTTTTTTTGTGGTCTCTAATCACTTATTGTCATTAGCACTCATTTTAAATTTAATCATTTGCTATTATATTGATTTCTATTCGAATCTGTCCTGTGGGTGGTCCTATCACCCCAGCACAAGCTACTTAACCCTGAAGGAAAACATGGTATTTTACATTTCATTACAGTCTTGTCTACCCAGTAGATATTCAGTAAATAAGTTATCTGTTTGAAATATATCCTGAATATCCAAAATATAAGTAGAGCTCCTAAAAGTGAATAAAATGTTTTAAAAACTCACTATTAAGTATATGGTAATTATAGAAGAAATACAGATGGCCAATTAACATAAAAAGAGGTGCTGAATCTTATCCACTAGTAATTATAGAAATATAGATTAAAAGACTAATATGGCACTACTAAAATTAAAAACTAAAAACATTGAATTAGCAATAAAATTTAGTTTTGGAGAGTGTCAGGAACAAATTAATATAAACTAAAAATGAACTGTATTTTTTGACTTTGTGAAACTTTTCAGACTGAGATGGTGTCTTAATAGGCACAAAACCTATGAGAATACAGTGGATAAAAAGTCTGATGAAAATGTGAGCTAGTTTTTAAAGCATAGTAGGAATATATTGGTGAAAAAATGTCAGAGAAGGACATCCCAAATATGGAAAGACACATAATAGCATGTTCTAGAAATCCCAACCAATTGAGTGGTGGAAACATAGCCTGCATAGAAGAGCATGATGAAATATGAAAAGGAAGCATGTAGCAGCCAGATCCTGATAATGCATGTCATTTTTGTTCAGCTGGCACCATGACTACCTCCATGAAGCCATCCACAAGTCCATGACCACGAGGATGAAAAAGAGCCCTTGAGAGGCACACAGTCTAGTAGGAGATTCAGATGCATAAACATAATTTTTACATCTGTGGAAAGAGTAGTGACAAATGTAAGCCTGGGGCAATCTGGAGCCATCATCCTGGGGATGTAAGAAAAGGCTAGCCAGTGGGAGGTTACACCTGAACTGTGTTTTGAATAATGAGTAGGAAGAGTCAGTCAAGCTTTTTATGGATTTGCAAGTCATAATAATGAATTTAGCGCATTGAGATTGGGAAGTAAGGAGTGGAGTAGGATTTTAAGCCGGAGAGAAAGGTGCTGCCAGACTAATTCTCCATGATCACTAGGATGCTTGTCCTTGAAGAATGCCATTATGGTACATTAAAGATAGGTAGGAGGACTAACAATTCAGATGGCATGCTACATTTTCTTAAAAAAAAAAACAGGTTAATTTACAATATAGTACTTCTCTGGCTCTTAAGTTACGTTATCTGATGATGGCTTGGATTGATTTCTTTTTTATCTTACCCTTTTTTATCAAATGCCTGGGAAAGGTAATGTGGGAATGCTCTCTCATTACTCTGGTTAGTGATTTCTGTCTCATTGAATGTTGTCTCAAGAGCATAAATCTAAATTTATAAAACCTGAGGTGGTTATTTAATGGATTCTTGTATAACATGCATTCCTGTAGTTAGTGAAAATAAGAGTTTTGTTTACTCAGCCATGAGTGCCTATTGTGACAAATTTTAAGTGAAGATAATTTTTTAAGGCAACAACATAAGAAACTATAATATATTGGCCAAGCACAATGGCTCACACCTGTAATCCCAGCACTTTGGGGGGCTGAGGCAGGCGGATCACCTGAGGTCAGGAGTTCAAGACCAGCCTGGCCAACATGGTGAGACCCTATCTCTACTAAAAATACAAAATTAGCCAGGCATGGTGGTGTATGCCTGTAATCCTAGCCACTTGGGAGGTTGAGGCAGGAGAATCAGTCGAACCCAGGAGGCAGAGGTTACAGTGAGCCGAGATTGCGCATTACACTCCAGCCTGGACAAAAAAGAGTGAAACTCCATCTCAAAAAATAAAGTAAAATAATTTTTAAAAATAAAGTATAATATAATTATGTAATTTTCACAATTAAGCATAATAATTATGCAGGACAACATATTGTAATAAAGCTGTGTTATTTTGGAATCCTGTAATCACTATAAACTGTAAGTCTGCAAAAAATAATATTTCAAATATATGTTACCCAGGATGATTCCAGGTCCATGCTTTTGAATGCAGAAGACTGAGAAAAGATGAACAATACTATTTTGACATACTAATAAAAACTACCTATTAGAGTTTCAAGTGGAAATTTTAGACATATGCCATTGGAGGTTCAGGGAGATGGAAAAACAGTGACTTCTAAAGCTACAAGGAAAAGACTTGGAAGTTGAAGGGAAGAATTGGTATTGAAAGCCACTGAACTGATGAGCATGGTGGCTCATGCCTGTAATCCCAACATGAGGTGGGTGGATCAACTGAGGTCAGGAGTTTGAGACCAGCCTGGCTAATGTGGTGAAACCTGGTCTCTACAAAAAATTAGCCTGTGTGGGAGCAGGTGCCTGTAATCCCAGCTACTGGGGATGCCGAAGCACAAGAATCACTTGAACCCAGGAGGCGGAGGTTGCAGTGAGCCGAGATCGCGCCATTGCCCTCCTGCCTGGATGACGAGCAAAATTTAATCTTAAAAAAAAAAAGCCATTAAACTGGATAAGATCACTTAGGGTATGAGTGCAAGTAGAGAAGAGGAGAGAGCGAAGCCTGAGTCCTGGGACACTCCAACATCTAAAGTTGAGGAAGATGTGGAAGATCCAGCAGAAGAGACTGAGAAGATTACTAATGACATAGAAAAATTGCTGTTAAAGATGTTGTTGTTGTTTTTTCTCGAAGCCAGGTAAAGAAAGTGTTTCCATAGAAAATGATCAACAATGCTAAATATTATCAACAGATTAAGTAAGGGAAGAATTGCGAATTGAGCATTGGAGTTGCAACATGAAATTCATTGGGGACCATCACTAACGCAGATTTGGAGGAACGTATGAATCAATATTTGGAGTGAGTTTGAGAGACAATGAATGGAAAGGAAGTAAAGGCAACACTTTGAACAAGTTTCACAAAGCAATATAGGAGAAGATATAGGGTTAAAAAATAAGTATGTTTTTATCTGGAAGATATTGCAGAAGTTACTGTGTCTATGGAAGTGATCCAGTATAGAGTGTAAAACTGATGACATAAACAAAGATGGTCAACAGTTATAGAAATAAAATCTTTGAGAAGGTGAGTACAGATGGGTTCTTAGCACAAGGGGAGAGTTTGGCCATAGAGTGGTGTACACACAGTTAATCCACTGTAACAAAAAGGAGGATAGACAATAATAATAGCTAATATCTATCTTGCATTTGCTATGTATTCTAAGTACATTACTTTTGTTAACTCTGAATACTCCAAAACAACACTATGAAAAAGATGTCATTCTTATCCCCATATCAAATCAAAGAAACTGAGACACAGTGATTTCAAATCATTTGCCCAAAATCACACATCTTGTACATGGCAAAGCCAGGGTTTGCCCAAAGGCTGTTTAACTCAAGTTCAGTTGCCTATACTGTCCTTTGAGAAGCAAGTAAATTTGTAGGTTTTTATGATAAGTACCAGTAGAAAATTTCTTCTGGTTCCTCGTTTTCTTGGTGAAATAATGAGCATGATCATCAGGTGAGTGTAAGGAGGAGAAAAAGACAGTGTTGGAGTTAAGGGCAGGAAAGAAGTGAATGAATTATTTAGGAGAGTAAGAGGGAGTTTTGGCTAAGGATAAGCAAAAGGATTTTCAGAGAGCATTAATCATCTACCTGACATTTATGACTATGATTTTAAATACTAGTCAGCATGATGAGTGTTTTTCTCCAGCTACAGTCAACAACTATGGTACATGCACTAAAATATTGAAGAGTTGGATTGAGCCATGTTTTTTGCTTTGCCAGGCTAGATAGTGAGTGGAGAGATGGGCAGAGGCAATGAGTATAGAAGTCATGACTGATCGCAGTGTTTAAGTCATGAGAAATGGCAAATGACAAGCTTAATTAAGACAGCAGAAAGATATTTGTGGGTATGCCAAAAAATAAAAATAAAAATTCCAGTCAATGGAAAAGAGCTTCTATTAGGCTTTGAGCCATTAGACCGATATATAAGACCAAATTTTAAAAAATAAACTCTAAAACATTTTTAGATACTTTCATCACTTCGTCTCTTCTTTTCTGGTTCATTTTTCAGTGAAAGAATACCTTGAATGCATTAATATAAAAGTCTGTATTGCACAACAAAATACTGCCTTATGAGCTAAAAAAGTTCTCATCTACTGATAAGTTGTAGATGTTTCTATAGTAGACACAATGTTTGAACAAGAAAGTCACTTTCAAAAATTCCTATTAAAGCCAAACTAGTCGGTTAATTGGAGGCTTCACAAGAAAGAATGAACAACCTTGTCAACTTTGCGCTATCATGTATGGCATTAATTTTTTTTAATCTTTAAAAAAATGTGCCATTTTAATTAGCAGTACATTCACAAAAAGATCTTGGTTTATGTTTCATAGTTCACAAGACTATGTCCATATCTTATGTCACAAGCACTTTCATATTTCAAACACATAATACATGGACATTTATTAATAGTTGTTGTCCTATTAGCCAGTGATGGTTATGCCCTTTGTCAAATTCTTGCTGAGTGGAATCCTTCAAAAGGGACTTCAACTTCCCCTAGTTGAAAAAAGAAAGAGAGAAAAAATTAAATTAGACTAAGTTGTTTTTTGTTTTGTTTTGTCCTGCTTAGTTGGAGGATGGAGGGTATAAAATGTCTCCTTAATCACTCATTCCTGGTTTCTTTTCCATACCACTTATGAGTAGTAAAAGCATTTTATTTAAGAAAATATTTTACTTTTTAATAAAATGGTGACTAGTTTTGTAATTCAAATAATGACACTTTTTCAGTTTAGCATTTTAATTTTCATGCATTGTGATTGTGTTGTTGGTTTCATTTCTCAAGGCAGGCCTCTAATTCTTTACTTGTGTGAACTTTTCAACATGCTGTTAACATCAGAAGGCCAGGATGGTGCAGTCTATTATTACCAAAAAGAAAGAAAAAAACACTACTTTTAGCTGATCCATCACACATAGAGTCCATATAAATGTGAAGATTCTCAGTTTTTAAGACTGAAGTAAAGGCTGAAGGGCTATTGCACCCCATAAAGAATCCACCTTTGTCTGGATAATAACTGCTTTACCTTACACAACTTGCCACACCTGCTCCTCACCTCCACACCAAGCCTGGAGATTGGCCACTCATGCTATCATATCCCTCCTTGTTCAACCAGGGAGCCTGAGTCTTGAGAAACCTTCACTCTTCATTCCTTTCTCATGGACCCCTTAGTCTCACAAATGCTCTCTCTCTACCAACATTTCATCCTCCTCCAAATTCCCTTCCACCCTTTCCTTCCAATCGCTATCCTCTTTCTTCCATATTGGGATTATTACCGATTCAGTTCCATTTGTTTCCCTCTGGAAGAAGCAAGAGATAGACTGTGATTCAACTCATGAGGTTGGGGATAAATTAAATGTTTGTAAACATCTGACTTCTGAATTAGCTATCTATAAGACAAGGAAATCATTGCACAGTCTGTAATACCTTTGACCTCTCTTCACCGTCACTCTAGCCCATTCTCTTCATCAAAGTTAAGTCATCTTTTCAAAGTGTATATTAGATCATCTCACTCCCTCTTCTTGGAAAACTCCTGGGCCTCCCATTGCACTTAGAATGAAAATCCAAGGTCTTTACCATGGCTTACTAAGTGGTACTTGACTTGGCCCCCAGCTACCTCTTCCATCTTCTCTCCTACCATAACTCATTTATCCACTAGGCTCCCATCACATTGGCCTTCTTTCTGACCCAAATATCCACCTCACTTTTCTCTCTCTCTGGATCTTATATTTGTTCCCTTTGGACATCTTTTCTTTCAAATGTTTTCTGTTTCGGCTTTTCATCCTTTAGGTACAGCTCAAATGGCTACACCCTCAGAGATATTATTCAGACTTCCCAATCTAAAGAATAGTGTATCTGCTCCATCATTGGCCATCACATTACTCTTTGTTTCCTTTATAACATTTATCACAATCCAAAATTACGTATGTGTTTACTATTTTTATTCACCGAATGTGGAATCCTTGAAGGAAGACATTGTATCTATACCTGACAGTATAGATACAACACACTAGGAACTCAGTAAACATGTGTGGCTGGTCTGAAGCAGAAATGAGGAGAGAAAGACACCATCTTGTCACAGTTGGTTATGGATTTACTTGATGGCAAAATGCATGTCATTTGAGCCATAATTTAGAGTAAAGAATAAAAGAGTAACTCCACAAACAACTGAAGAAAGGAGTTTTTTTTAGTTTATTTTAATGCCCATTAGATTTTTGGTGACTTTTACATTTAGAAAATTACAAAAGGTAAATTATTTGTGGAGATTGCAAAGTTAGCCATCTGTGTGATTGCACTTTTACTATAAGGAGATGCCACATGGTTCTCTGCCATTGATCACCTCATGCTATTTTTGCTGCAAGAGAAAGTAAACAAATGACAAAAGATGAATATGAAGAAAATGCTATATAAATAATTGCAACTTAAAAGTCATCCTTTAATTCCTGACAAATTTTGGATCTAAACTCAATGAGGACAAATTTATGTAAGGATAAATTTATCAACTTATCAGGGATGATGGAGAGTGACTTTAAGCAAATCATTTCTTCTCTGGTCTTCAGTTTCTTGATCTGTAAATTGAAAGAATCAGTCTAGCTGGACCTCTGATACTCCTTTTTCACTGCAAGATTGCATGATTTTATGAGGTACATGAATTATTTCACATATAAGTAAAAAATGGATGTACACTGTTTGGCTCACATATTCCAGTTTAACAAAATGAAATTATAATTGACATAATGAAAAGTAACACATCTGATAAATCCCCTATATATATTCTCATACTAACAAAATTTATTTTTTATTTTCTTTTGATTCTGGAAAACAAATTAAGGTCAATTCTCAATATAATGGTAAAATGAATCAGAACTCAGCCATTTAGAAAAATTATATATTAGCCTTCTTTCTTTTCTTCCCTTGTTTTTAGTTTGTTTGTTGGTTGGTTTGTTTTTGGAAACAGGATCTCACTATGTTGCCCAGGCTGGAGTGCAGTGGTGGTGCAGTCACAGATCACTGCAGCCTTGATCTGCTGGGCTCAAGCAATCCTCCCACCTCAGTCTCTTGAATAGCTGGGACTACAGATGCATGCTACCATGCCTAGTTAATTTTTGTATTTTTTTGAACACAGATTTAGCCATGTTTCCCAAGCTGGCCTCAAACTCCTGGGCTCAAGCAGTCCACCCACCTTGGCTCCCAAAGTGCTAGGATTACAGGCATGTGCCACTGCACCTGGTCTCTTTCTATCTCTTACATTAATTTAAAAGGTTAATAAATGCATGGACAGTGTCTTGGATATAACAAAATATTAATAAAGACATTTATATTTTTATATATAAAATGATTGGTTTACCAACCATCAAAATAAAAAGATCCCAAAGCCACAGATAAGGATAGCCTGCAGTTGTCTTTATGTTCCTTTGTGTAATTACTTTTCTTTCAGAGTCCAGTCTTGGATGTGATCCAATTGCGATAAGAAGTCACTCGAGTATAGACACCTGGCTTATTCTTTTTACCACATCCATCACCCCAGCTTACTATTCCAACAAGATGCCAAATATTTCTGGAATCAGCGTAAGTTAGTGGTCCACCAGAATCATTCTAGAAGAAGAAAAGAAAAAATGTTTCTAGTCTTAACAAAAAATTTCCTTCTACCTTTCCTGTGGTGTTACCAATACCTTCTGGGCACTGAAACCAGTTCACTCTCTTTGTGCTGAAAACTCTGAAACCCTTAGAATTTTTTTTTTTTTTTAAATAGGACAGCTACAAACCAGAATATATGGCCTAAAACTGCCAAATGGCGACTTGGGCAAACCAGAGTTTGACTTATATTATGAGTGCAGCCTGAATATGGAGAAGATGACTTAGCTGCTTGCACTGAGCTGAAGTCTCTATGATGAAGCCTCTGAGGAATGAGTGGCATGGGCACATGCCCAGACTCCTGATGCATCTCTGGATACAGAGAACACCACATTCTAGGTCTGCTGGTTGCCCAGAAAATAGGACAAAATTAATCTTGTAAACTTCTTCTAAGTATTATTCTTTTTATGAATTCCCAGATTGAAAACGTCATAAGGGCAGGATTGTGTTCACCTCCGAATCCCTAGCATGTAGACTGGTGTCTGGTACATAAATGGGATTAATACATTTTTAGTGTATTGAAATACAAATCTACTGTGTCAATACCATTAATGCAAACAATATTTTATGGGGATAAAAACGTCCATTTGAGTAACTGTTTGGGAAAAAAACAATTGGATAATGTAACTAGACATACCTGACATGCATCAGCTTCTCCTGACATAAATCCAGCACACAGCATTGTATCAGTCACAGAGCCAGACAATGCATATGGGGCATTGCAAATGTTATTGTCAATAATCTTCAAAAAGGCTTCTTGAAGTGTTACTGGAAATGCACCTGAAGACAGTAAGTCCTGCATATTATGGAGATCTTAGACTTTGCTGGGACAAAGAATGTCTACAGCATAACCCAGACTCTCCTGGTCACCATGCATCAGGCCAGTTCCAGGTTAGATTAGTCTTTTTCAGGTGTTTGTAATAGTTGGCTGCCTAACACAAAATTTCAATTTTTCCAATTCCCATTCCCAGAGATATTTTAGGAAATGAATACAATTTGATGTTGTGCTTTTTGTCCCACCACTTGGTTTTCTTTTCAGAATATTTATTAATTGCATGAGAGGATAATTGATTGATTGATTAAATAATTATTCCCATGCAGCTATTATCATTTTATTAAAAAAAAAAGTTACCATTCATGTGAAGTGTTCCCCATCCTGTAACTACAACATTGTCATTTTGTGAGAGCTTCATTTTGGCTTCAGGAAGACAAATCCTACGAATGTAGTTCGTAAAAGAAACTTCTTCAGCAAGCTGTACGAGGGCAATATCATCGTGGAGCCCAGGACTGCTATAATTTTCATGAAAAATAATGTTTTGGACTTTCCGTGTCATATATGGTTTATTTACTACAGTTCCAAAGTTGACAGTCCAATCTTTTGAATTGTTTCTCCTAGAGGACACAATGTAATTAGAATACACTCAGTTTCTGGGTCACAACAGTGTTCTTAGCAGTGATTATTTCACAACCTTAAGGCACCAGATTCCCAAACAACACTATAAGCCACTGAAATTATTATTAAAAAAAATATCTTTGACATGGAGCTGTTGTAAATGTTGCAGTCACATAAAAATAATGCTAAGGACTCAGATTTGTCAGCTTTTCGAAAATCCTTTCAAGTAGAGTCACTGGTGTTTTCCCCTGCTTATTCAGTTCCACCCAGTTTCTGAACATTTAACTTGGTCAGAAATCATATGAGCATCCTCAATCCCGTAAGTGGATGGCGTCCAGAATTAGTCTTATTACCACATACCCTTGGTGTCAATAGCTACTTTTCGACCGTTACCCTTCTACCACCCTCAAGTAGGCCCTAATGTCTATTGTTCTCCTCCTTGTATCCATATGTACTCAATATTTAGCTCCCATTTACAAGCGACAACATGAAGTATTTAGTTTTCTGTTCCAGCATTAATTCATTTAGTTAGGAAAATAGCCTGCAGCTGCATCCATGTTCCTGCAAAGGCCATGATTTTATTCTTTTTTATGGCTGCATAATATCCTATGGCGTATGTGACTCATATTTTCTTTATCCAGTTCACTGTTGCTGGGCATCTAGGTTGATTTCATGTTTTTGTTATTGTGAATAGAGCTGTGTTGTACATATAAGTGCATGTGTCTTTTTGGTAGAACATTTTACTTTCCTTTGAATATACTTAACTTTTGGGTCCAGATTAAATTTTACATCAGATGGATATCCTGTCTTTCTTCTTCAAATTTCCATAGCACTTACAATCTTTGTAATACACATCATGTTTATGACACTATGCAGCCTTGAACTTTTAATGTATGATATTAAATTTTTAAAAAATAGATTATAAACCTCTGGGTGGCAAGACAAGGAAACACCTAGTAACCCGAGTCAGACATACTTGAGTTCACATTCAATTTCAATTATTTAAGAGCTGGGTTATCTTAGTCAAGTTTTGCCACCTTTCCTAAGTGAGCGTTGGTTTTCTCATCTTCAAATAGGTTAAATTATACCTTCTATGCAGAATTGAATGCTGTGATTAAATGAAATGATGTAAGTAAAGCACCTAATGTCAAGCCAAGGTAGCTATTAGGAAAATGTTAATTAATACTTCCACTGGCTTTTCTCTCCTCTCCCTAATTTAAATATTTTTCCTGTCCTTTATTATGCAGGTGATTGTAATTGTTCTATGTGATTGTAAATTCCATATGGCCTTGGTGAAGCTTCACACATTAAGTTAACCCCTACAAACTATCCAAAATAGTTTTGCACCCAGCATCTTTCATTTAGTCAAATTTTCAGACTTACTTAACAAAGCAATGAGCTGCAGATAATAGCCACCTGCTGCTGATCAGAGAGGCTCCACAGTAGTGATGGCCTTTCCATTGCATGCTGGCCTGCCATGGCCACGCCCCCGCCTGGGCACTTTTTCCATTCACAATTTTGTTGCCAGTTATGATACTGTTGGCTAGCTGCCTCCCACAACCTAGAGAAAGGATTTATTTACACAAGAGCAGATATCCTTGATTATTCATTATAAAAAATATACCATTAAAAATTACTTGAAACTCTCCAGTGATTATTCAGCATCTCCTAATTGATTATGTTCCTTTTCTACAAAATAATCCTGTAATGGTTCTCTATTCTATCTTGGTTTGAGTGGTTCTTACTTATCCTCTTTTCCGGTCTCAAGCATCTTTCAACCACTGTCTTTTGTTGTGTCTACGTGTGGTAACTCTTGCTTCTCTAAGCTGATTCTTGAAGGTAGAAACTTTGATGTCTACATTTTGCATAGTATATGCACTGTTCACAATTGATACTCCATAAATAGCTGTGGAGTGAATGAATGCATGGATGTATCTTGTGGACAACATGATACTCTAAAAAGAATTTATTTAAAAGATGTAACCAGACAGGATGTGCTTCTATAGGCCCACAGCTACTTAGGAGGCTGAGGCAGGAGGATTGCTTGAGTCCAAGAATTCAGGCTGTAGTCCGCTACAGTTGTACCTGTGAATTGCACTTTAGCCTGCACAACATAGCAACATCCCATCTCTAAAGCAAAAAATAATAATAATTATAAAGATGTTTTTATCTTAAATATATTTGATAGAGCCTGTTTTTATGTTTTCTTCTTAACCTAAGTTGTCATTTCCTTCAATCTTTCTCATTTTAACATACTTAAATATGATATTTTCCACTCACAATTTTATTATTTGGAATCAATTTTCATTTAACATTTTGTATAATTTTTATTAAATGTCAAAATTAATAGACCAGTGTTTTTCAAAAAGAAATTCCAAGTCAATATCTAGTAATTTTGAAAGTGTACTATGAATTTTCACATGATACATTTCAAATATCTTTTATAGAAAAATGATGGGAAAATACCTGTGAATCCATCAAATTTATGATAAAAGGTTCCTTAACTTACAGTTGTTGGTAAGCATTTCAGAAGCAGCTTTGCTGATTTCTGAAAGTGAAAAACAAAACAAAACATAAAGTTGATCAAATATCACAAAGCAATTGACTTCAACCTAAAAACATAAATGCTAGCTTTCTTAACTCAATGTTGTCCAACATTTAACTATTCAGAGTAGCTCAAGTATTTTCAGCCCCTCTGACTTGTTATATTATAACCGTCTCTCCATATCTCTACTAAGTAGTCTAGAAAAAGAGAAATGGGAATCAAAAAAACAAAGCTTCCAGTTTTGAAATTATTGAAGTAAAATATTCACTACTGTTAAGAAGCTGGCACTCTTACAAATATTTTTTAAGAGATCATGATAGGGATTTCTTTCCCGTGATAATTCCCTTTACTCCAAAATGCTGACAATTATATATATTTTAAGGAAAATATCCCAATTAAAATTACACTTCATTGGGCCCATCCTGCTCTTTAGGGTAATCTCCTTACTAAGAATGAATCATGAAATTTTGAGAACTTAAATTTAAATGTTTTTCCTATTGGTAAAAGTCTTTAGAGAGAAGAGAAGAGGAGGGAACTAAAGAAACACTAGAAAATGTTGACTGTACACTATTGGACACAGAGAGACAGTAACCAATGTATCCCTCTCTCCCAAAAGCTACCCACAGAAAAATATTATTGCTACCTTGAAAAGTTCTACCTCAAGTTCACTTCTTATTAGTTGTCCACTGATGATGGGGTCTTTATTGTGTGGCAAAGGAGCAGTAACTGGCAGATGTTGACCTTTCAAGCCCTCACGTACACTAGGATTAATTGTCTGGCTAGAAGAACCATGAAACAGGACTCTGAAACTACATGCTATCACCTAGCTGGCCTTTTCAAGGCTTTTGCAGAACGTTCACAATCTTTACAAACTTCACTTTCTGTAAGGAGGCAAAATCTTATCATTTTTTGCCTTGTTTTCTAGGGAATTATTCCAGACAATTTTTTTCTTTAAAAGTGTATTACTGGAGAGAGATCCAAGATGGCCACGTAGCAGCAGCTCAGGATTGTAGCTCCCAGTGAAAGCGCAGAGAGCGAGTGGATGTCACAACTGCAGACAAATTTTTGATGCCCACAAACTGGGAGATTCCCAGCGAAGGGGCCACATGGGTTGCCAGCGCGACTCTTTTGGCCGGCATGGCTGTTTTGCCAGCTCCCCAGCGTGGCGCTTCTCTGTGCGGAGTATACGAGACTGGGTGCCCTTTTAGTCGGGCTCCACTGGTCCCATTCCCACAAGGAGAACAGCAATTGGAAGCACTGAGGACTGAGAGCAAGCACAGCTGAACCTGGGAAGCATAGGAAGCACAGCTGAATCCGGGAAGGCCCAGCTCTGTGGGGAAGCGGCGTCCGCCAAAGGAAAACTAAAAAACAGAAAACACTTCATAACCAACAAGCCGAACGTCCACTCAGAGACCCAATCTGAAAGTCGGCAATTACAAAGATGACAGGTGGATAAATCCACAAAAATGGGAAGAAACCAGTGCAAAAAGGCTGAGAACACCCAAAATCAGAATGCCTCTCCTCCTACAGGGGATCACAGCTCCTCATCAGCAAGAGAACAAGGCTTGACGGAGGACGAGTGTGATGAACTCACAGAATCAGGCTTCAGAAGGTGGATAATAAGAAACTTCTGTGAGCTAAAAGAACATGTTCTAACCCAATGCAAAGAAACTAAGAACCTTGAAAGAAGATTTAACGAAATGCTAACGAGAATGGACAACTTAGAGAAGAATATA